>CAUYTI010111554.1:0-14096 GCA_963575145.1 Galago senegalensis | reverse complement strand
AGATGGAGCCTCAAGCTATCCCCCTGGGTAGAGTGCCATGGCATCACGCTCACAGCAACCTCCAACTCCTGGGCTCAAGTGAGTCTCCTGCCTCAGCCTCCCAAGTAGCTGGGACTACAGGAGCCCGCCACAATGCCTGGCTATTTTTTGGTTGCAGCCGTCATTGTTGTTTGGCGGGCCTGGGCTGGGGATTCGAACCCACCACCTTAGGTGTATGTGGCTGGCGCCTTAGCCGCTTGAGCCACAGGCGCTGAGCCTGAAAATTTCTATATTAAATGTTTGATTTTCCCTCTTTCATTATTTCTACTCTCTATTACTGGGATATTACACCACTTGGGAATTTTCTGTTTTGTAGATATTAGACCTTTCAGATCTTTTCTCTGTCTTAAATTTTCTGAATAATTTTACATTATTTCTTTATTTTGTACTACACTATGGGAGGAAAAAAAGTAAGTGTATCTTCTGGTTTACTAATTCTATCTTAAGTTTGATTTGTTCTTTAATTTAGTCTTTGCATAGAAATTTTTTATTATTTTAGCCATCACATTTTTAATTCCTGAGAATTCCAATTATATCTTACCTTTATTAATTATTGCTCATTTTCTACCATTTCATCCTTTTCATCTTCATCAACAGAATACTGGGCGGCAATGTGATCAGTTAAAAATATTCTCTTTTCCAGCCTCCATTTCAATTATGGACAGTAATGTTCTGGTAAGTATTTAATAACTAGATATCGCCTTGTTTTTTGTTTTTTTCTTTTAGTTTACTTTGTTTTTTTTTTCTTGGAATGTGAGAATGAGATGAAAGGTAGGCAGTAAGCCTGTGATAATAAGAGTAGACACTGTGGAGGGAAGTAGGGCAGAAGGATAAAATAAAACATTAAAAACATTGGAGAATGCGGTGATATTCCCCCTGAACTTCGTGTTATGCATTTTCTTTTATGGACAAACACACTAAACCTCACATATAGACAGTGCCTAATGTACACTGTAGTGCTGAATCATACGAAGAATTATTAAATTTGAAGCCAGGCAATAGACCCTAGTAGTCAATGGGAAAAGTATAATTGTTCCATGTATTAAGCAGGTTCACTGTGCACTGGTTATCAACACATATGAGTCTAGTGAGACACAGTGCTTACATGCAGCAGTTTATGAGAAGTGGATTTATTACTTACAGATAAGCAGCAGGGACAAAGGAAGTCTACTGTTCATTGTGAGCTGGTCCCCCAAGGCTCAAGAAATCTTTCCAGGGCAGATGGAGTCTAGGCTGCATATGCCCCACTTGTACTGAAGCTGAGGAACAGCTTGCCTTGAGTTACAGACATCAAAGGCCATGGGATTCACTGGGAAAATCTCTGAAGGGCGTTCTACTTTCAGGGCAGAGAGGAATGAAGCCTGGGTAGTCCTGGGAAGTTCCTTATCAACTCAAGACGTTACATTCCCGAGGAGGACAGGAAGAAGACTCGGGCTCTTTCAGTTGGTTTCTCCCTATGTCAGGATATTGTATTCACAGCATGTCCTACAATTATTCTTAAGAACTATGAGCTAAAGAGAAGGACAGGGTTGGTCCAAGGCTACCCAGAGAACTGTTCTACAACCATGATTTTTAAAAAATGTTTATCAAAACATTAAAAATTTTCTCACTGTCAGTTATAAATGCATAGAAAATGAAAAAAGGAAAACTAATACTTATTTAGTATACTATAAAACATTGAAAACTTTGAGAAAAAAGTTTTAGAACAATAATCTTTAATTCTGCAGCCTGAGGTGGTCTCAACTGGGTGGTGGGTTCTGTTGATTATGGTGCTGGTTGAGGTCATTCATGGGGTTCAATTCAACTGGGAGCCCAGTGGGGGCTGGACATTTCTAGAAGCCTTCATTCACCTTTATGATGCCTTTGCTGTGGTGCTTGGGGCCCCTGTCATTGTCTGGGCCTCTCTCTCCATGGAGTCTCATCATATGTACTCAAGCCCAAGACTCCCCACATGGCACTGGGCTCCCCAAGTGAAAAAGCAGAAGCTGCAAGGCCTGTGAAACGTAAATTTGGATGCAGGTGATCCTTGCCCAGCAGTGGGACTAAACAGGAGGGTTCATCACTTCTCTGCAAGAGGGATGGATGGCAAAGCGGTCACTGGGGATGAGGCTGGAAAGCACATGGAAGGTGCTCAACCATCTGTCATCTGTCACCTGGATCTGAAAGGAGCCACTGTTAAGTTTTCAAAAGAGCATCTTGTCATGCTGGGTCTGAGGAAGTAAAAAATGAACACTCCATGCTCTCTGGTGGGTGCCTTGAGATTGCAGCCCACTCCCACATGTGGAATAAAAAGCGAGGCATCTACACGTGCTTTGCCAAGAAAGCTGAGCTCAGCCTGCTTCCCCGTGCCCTGTGCCTCTGCATGGCTCCAGCCTCTTTGTGCACAGTTCCTATTAGTGCATTCATGCTCCAGGGTTGGCAGGATTCAATTTATGAAGACCTGATAAGAGCTGACACCACTTACTGGGTGTCAGCCACATGCCAGACTAAGAACACTGGGAGAATATGACACAATCCTTGCTTCAGAAGTGAATCAGCCACCTCCATGTGGTGATTGTCAAGGTCAGGACTGCGAGTGAGTGGGAACTCTACCATCCTGCACAGGCTTGCAGAAAAACCATTGCAACCACCTGCGATGTGCTCAACAATTGCTATGTGTGCAAACTGCAGTGATGAGTGGATCTCCCCAGTGGCGGAGGCATGGGCCTGGGCAACCCCTGGGGGCACCTTTGGGTCCCATTTTCCCATATATGGAAGTGGAGTGAACTTGGTTGTCAGCTCTGAGGCCTTCTTTCTGTTCTACACCAGTTTGTCAGAGCTCCCTTTCCCCCTTCCCTGGACCCTCCCTACAGGTAGCATTCCTACACCCCAAGATGGCAGCGAACTGCTGTTCAGGAGAGGCTGATTACACACTTTCTTTGCTCCACTGCTGAATGACTAACTGGCACTAAATTATCTCTTTCTCACAGGCTGGCCTCTTTTCCGCTCCCTGTTCAAGGCATTCTCTCTGCTAGTTAGCTGTTATTTCATAATGTATTTCTTTGATTTAAGGTTAATATGGGGGTATAAATATTTATGGTTACACAGATCACTTTTATAGTGTTTGCGTCATGGTTCTAAGTGTGCTGGTCACCGAGATGGTGTTCATTGTATATATTAGGTAGGTTTCTGCCCAGCCCCTCCTTCGCTCTATCACTTACTTGATTTCTGTTAAGTTTTACTTCCAAGTACATGTGTGCTCTTGAGTTAGTTCTAATTTAATAGTGAGTATATGTGGTGTTTGTTTTTGCATTCTTTAGATACTTCACTTAGGATAATGTTCTCCAGTTCCATCCAAATTGTTGTGAAAGGCATTACATTTCCCATCTTCATGGCTGAGTAGTATTCTATGGTATACATATGCCACAATTTTTAAATCAACTAATAAATTGATGGGTACATGAGATGATTCCACACCTTTGCAATTGTGAATTGTGCTACAATAAACATTTAAGTACAGGTGTCTATTTGATGAAATGAATTTTTTTTTGAGACAAAGGCTCACTATGTGACCCTTTATAAAGTGCCATGGGGTCACAGCTAAGCGATTCTCTTGCCTCAGCCTCCCAAGTAGCTGAGACTATAGACACCTACCACAACACATGACTATTTTTGTTGCAGTTGTCATTGTTGTTTAGCAGGCCCAGGCTGGGTTCAAACCTACCAGTCTTAGTGTATGTGGCTGGTGTCATAACCACTGTGCTATAGGCGCTGAACCTGATGAAATTACTTTTTTTCCTTTGGGTAAAATGGACTAGTGGGATTGTTAGATAGCATAGTAGGTTTATTTCTGGTCCTCTGAGGTCTTTCTATACTGTTTTCTATAGAGGTTATATTAATTTGCAGTCCCAACAACAGTATATAAGCATTTCTTTTTTTCTGCATCCATTCCAGCTTCTATTATTTTTGGACATTTTAGTGCAAGTCATTCTCAGAGGCATAAGGTGATATCTCATTAGGGTATTAATTTGCATTACCCTGATAATCAGTAACATTGAGCATTTTTCATGTTTGTTGGCCCTTTATCTTCTTTTGGAAAGGTTCTGTTCATGCCTACTTTTCGATGGGGTTGTTTGGTTGTTTCTTGATGATTTGCTTGAATAGGATGTATAGCTTGTGAATATGTTTTCCCATTCTGGAGGTTGTCTGTTTGAACCATCAATTATTTCTTCAGCTGTGCAGAGATTCTTTGCCTAGGCCATTATTTAGAAGGATTTCTTCAACATTTTTTCCTAGAATTTTTGTGGTCATGCCTTATATTTAAGTTACTTATCCATCTTGAATTAATAGTTGTGAGTGGTGAGAAGTACACATCCTTTCTCTCTCTTCTGCGTGTGGATATCCATTTAGTGAGTAAAGATTCTTTCCCCCAGTGTATATTGCTGTCTGCTTTGTCTATGATCAGTAGTCTGTATGTGGATGGTTTCGTATTCCATTCTATGGGTCTAAGTCTCTATTTTTGTGCCAGTAACATGTTTTAGTTGCTATAGTCTTGTAGTATTGTTTGAAATCTGATAATGTGATGCCTCTAGATTTTTTTCCTTTTGTTTAAGGTTACCTTGGCTATTCAGGTTTTTTTCTGGTACCAAACAAAACATAGAATAATATTTTCTAGATCTGTTAAATATGACATTGGTATTTTGGTGGGTATAGCATTGAATCTATAAATCACTTTTGGTAGTATGAACATTTTAACAATGTTGATTCTACCAATCCATGAGTATGATGTGTTTTTCCATTTGTTTGTATCCTCTGCCCTCCCTCCCTCCCTTCCTCCCTTCCTTCCTTCCTTCCTTTCTTTTTTTTTGACAGTCTTACTTTCCCGCCCTCAGTAGAGTGCTGTCACATCACAGCTCACAGAACCTCAAACTCTTGGGCTCAAGCGATTCTCTTGCCTCAGTCTCCCGAATAGCTGGAACTACAGGGAGTCACCATAACACCCGGCTATTTTTTGTTGCAGTTGTCATTGCTGTTTAGCTGCCCTGGGCTGATTCGAACCCACCAACTTCAGTGTATGTGGCTGGCACCGTAACCACTGTGTTATGGGTGCTGAGCCTGCCGTTTCTTTCCTTAGTGTTCAATATTTTCACCTCCTTGGTTAAATATATTTGTAAGTATTTTAATTTCTTTGTAGTTACTATGAATAGCACTGGGTTTTACATTTGAACCTCAGCTTGACTATTATTGGCGTATGGGAATGCTACTGATTTATTTACACTGATTTTGTACCATGAGGCTTTGCTGAATTTGTATCAATTCTACAGGTATCTATCTTGGTGGAATCTTTAGGATTCTCTAGGTATAAGATCATATTGCCTGCAAAAAGTGATAGTTTTACCTTCTCTTTCCTGATTTGGATACATTTAATTTCTTTTTCCTGCCTGATTGGTCTGGCTAGGACTTCAGCAATGGTGATGTTGGGCATCCTTGTTTTGTTCCAGTTCTTACTGGGAATGTCGAATGCTTTTCCTGCACCTTTGGAGTTGAAATATGATCTTTATTTTTGCTTCTGTTTATGTGGTGAATCACATTTATCAATTTATATGTTTAACCATGCTTGCATTCCTGGGATGAAAACCACATGGTCATGGTGGATTATTTTGGATGTGCTATTGAATTTGGTCTACTAGTAATTTAATGAGGATGTTTACATTGATAAGGGATACTGGTCTGTAGTGTTCTTCTTCTTTTTTTTTTTTTTTTTTTTGCTATGTCCTTTCCTGGCTTTGGTATCAAGGTGCTATGGGCTTCATAGAATGAGTTGGGGAGGATCACCTCCTTGTTGATGTTACAAAATAATTTCTGCTTTATGGGTACCAATGCTCTTTGCTGGTCAGATAAAATTGAGCTGTGAATTCGTTATACTTTTGGAGTCCTTCCACTGATTCCTTCTCTTTTGGAGCACCTATTGTTTCTTGTTGTGGGGGTTTCTTTTGTTCAGATGGGGCTTTTCCCCTTTGCCTCACGTGTGTGTGTGTGTGTGTGTGTGTGTGTGTATTTATAGCACAAGTTGGCTAAGAACTTTTGGCTTTGTTTGTGAATCCTTTGGTGGTAATCTAAGAACCGGGTAGAAGCATTAGTTATAGATTTCCTTAACATGGTGTTGTACTCATTTCCTAGTTGTTTGCAGACTGTAGCAGTGGTAAGTTATTTGTGCTGGCAGATGCCCTATCTTGCTTTGATGAGAGAGGATGGAAGACATTGAAATCCTTTATTTTCCCAGCCCTGTGGATTTCCTGGCTGCGTGAATTATATTGAGAATTAAAGCGTTATTTCTTTGTAAAGACACTCAAAAGAGTAGTTTGAACAGTGTTTATCTTCTTATCATGTACGTTAAGTCAGAGACTCAGCATCTTTTATATGTCTTTGTGAATTATTATACTCCTTTCTTTAATTATTTTTTTAACTGACAAATAAAAATTCTATATACTGTATTTTGCTGGGTAAAATGTGCTGCCATACATAATCTCTCCTTGCTTTTGGCTGATACTTTCAGGAAAATGCCTCTGGAGAATGTGGCCAGCTTTTGGCTGAGAGAGGCACATCTGGGAGGATAATGCTTCCCTGATAAACGTGCAGATTTCACAAGCTTGTGCAGCCACCCGCTCTCTTAAGGCTGGTCCTTCCCTGTCTCCTGGGAGCCCTTCTGTCCTCATTCTGGGAACCATGGCTGAGATGGCAACATGCATGACCAGCAGGGTAGGAGCTTTTGAGGCCAATCAGCCCATGGAAAGACAGGCTGATCCCTGCTGCCTACACAAGATCCCAGTCCTCTCTAGGCAGCTAGGCCTCAGACCTTGGCTCTCACTCTGCAGCCAGTCTTGCCAGCCCCACATTGCCCTCTCCCCTAACTGTGGCATTAAGAGAGTCCACTGCCACTCCAGATCCCCCTCCCATACTAGAACCCATGCACCTGGCAGGCCCAGGCAGGAGAGCACAGAGGCCTCAGAAGGCCTTCTGGGATCCCCCACTCTTGAGCCTTCCTACCTGGGTATAATGCACCATCCTTATTTTTCCAACAAAAATGTAGGCAAAAAAGTGCGCATTATATATGGCAAAATATAGTATTTATTATGTACAAAATTATTTTTTGACTATATATACATTGTAGAGTTCCTCAATCAAGCTAGTCAACATAGGCAATTGCCTTTCGTACCACTTTTTGTGGTGAGAACACTTAAAATCTTTCATCAATTTTTAAATACATAATACCTTATTATTACCTATTGTCACTGCGTTATACAGATAGATCTCATCTCTTGAACTTATCTCTCATCTAACTGAAATTTTGTATTCATTGAGCAACATCTCCTTATTCCCTTCACCTGCCACTGGAAACTGCCATTCTAGTCTCTGCTTCCATGACCACATTTTTGAGATTCCATGTATAAATGAGATAATGTGGTATTTGTCTTCCTGTGCCTGACTTACTTAATATAATGTTCTCCAGATTCACCCGTTTTATCATAAATGATATGATGTTCTTCATTTAAAGGCTAAATAGCTTCCTTCTGTGTATGCACACCTCATTATCTTCATCTGTTGATAGATACTTAGTTTGACTCTGTATCTTGGCTACCATCAATAGCATTACAATAGACATGGAAGTATAGATATCTCTGCAATACAATGACTTAATTCCCTGTATACACTCAAGTAATGAGAGATTACTAGATCACATGATAATTCTATTTTTAGTTTCTTGAGGCACGTCCGTATTATTTCCCATATGTCTGCGGTAATTTGCATTCCCACCAAAGTATACAAGAGTTTTCTTTCTTCCACATCCTCACCAACACTTGTTATCCTTCGTCTTTTTTAATAGCTATTCTAATAGGTGTGCAGTGGTACGGCACTGTGGTTTTAACTTGCGTTTTCCTGATGGTTAGTGGTGGTGAACGTTTTTTGTTTTCATGTTAGACTGTTGTACCCCTTTCTAAGTTTTGATCAGCCTCCACTATTTCGTCCTTTATACTTTCAGTGTTTTGAAATGTTTCTAAGAATTCCTGTAGTGTAGTGTGGTTTTGGCTGGAACATCTTCATCCTTTCCATCACAACGCTTTTCTCATTTATGTCAATAAGTGGGATCTTTCATTGCTATATAAATTCATGTTTAAGTTTAATTAGTTGACCACCTGTGTGGTTTTCCTCTCATAATGATTTCCACTCATAATGATTGTTCTTCTACCGGGAATAATGAGTCTGGTTATAGTAAGAATTGGAGTAGAAACTTGCATTCCAGCGGGTTGTTCTTTTCAGAGACCATGGAAACATTGACATGCAGGGGCTCCTCATTTGTCACAATTGCTTAAAGTTATTTGAAGAGCTCCCATCTCTCTCTGGTCTACTCTTGAACTCTATCAAGGAATACAGTCTATATTATTTCAAGAGTTAATTTCAGAGTGGTCTGTGGAGACAAACATCACAGCAACGTAAATGAAATGCTGAGCTTCTATTGAATGAATGACCTTCTGGACTACTTCTTGATCCCTCTTACTTTATCCTCCAGAAGTCTATGTTCCTGAGGGCAAGTGCATTCTATTGATGAATTACTCTTTTGCCTCATGGGATTAGATCTTGTTTAGTACTCTGACATTCTGTCAGGAATCCAACGGAATTTTCTGTATATTTTGAGATGATTTCCTCAGCATTGCTTAGTAGATGGTTCTTCATTAGAATTTTCTTATATTTATATTTCTTCTGTTATTATAATCACCTTGTGGTAGATAAGAAGGACTTTTTTTGGTACAGTGAACTGAAACCAGATAAATGTTAGAATCAGTGACATTATGAAAAACTGAGATATTGATAGAATTTCATGAACATATCAGATGTGAAAAATATATTAAATCTATGAATTCACCATGGTATTGTTCTATAAATTTCTTAGCATTTGTATATACTTAGGATTATATACTTAGTAAACATTTCCCATGTCAATAATGCTTGCAAATACTCTTATATTTCATGATAATTTTACTACTTTCTATTTTAGAATTTTAGGAAGCTTTTTACTTGGTTGTTTTTGCTGTCTTAATATTTAAAAATATCATAATTAACATCATTTTATCTAAACATTTGTTTACATTTAAGACTAAATCCTTTTTATCTAAATATTTATTTACATTTACAACTAAATCCTTAATAAAATCCTTCAGAAACAAAATCAGAAGAAGAAATCTATTTGTCAAGTAAATGCAGATAACCAATTATCTGGTTAATTAACCAATAATCAAATAACCAATTTGATTTGATAATGGTGTTTCAGAGAGAGACGCTAAATGAAAAGTGAATTGGGCTTAGGAATTACACAGATTTGCCTATTTGATTTGGGGGATACCATCAACTGTCTGTATGCCTCAATTTTCTTATGTGTAAAATGAAGATTGTGACATGTTCATAGGACTGTTGTGAAGTTAAATGAGATGCTGTATGCCAATCACTTTGTGCTTGGTTAATAATGATTTACAATTTACATTCACATGTACAGGTTGTACGCTGCCATGTATGGCACACACCTGTGTGTGTGTTTGTATGTGTAAACTCTAGGCAAAAGGAAATGGTTGCTTTTTAAATTAATCCTGTCCTTATAGATAGCAAAGATTTCTAATTTATTTCATTAGTGTTCTGAACTAAAATTTTTAGTGAATTATCTCAGTTTTTTCTAAGCTATAGTTAATTGGTTCTAACTTCTGTGCCTTTTTAAAAAAACTGTGTTTTCACAAAATTCCATTTGCTAAGAGATCATGTTGGCCAATAATATGATTAAATTGCATCTTTAGCTTTTATAAGGGGACCCTCTGCTTTCTGATAAGTGGCTTCACGGACAGTTGTGCAGCCTTCTTTATGCAATTTTTGTATGTTCTGAAAAATCCCTGCATGTGTTTTCCCCATCCTTCCAGATTTTTTCACATTGTTTGACAAGGTGGGATTGACTCGGTAAGTAATTATGTGTTTGGATCTTTTAAACTATAGTTCATTTGATTTCTTAGATTTTTGAAAATAAAAATCTAATGTGATCTTACTTGAGACAATATCATATGCAGGGGTGTCCAAGTTGCAGTCCATGGGCCACATATAGATTATCTGAGGACTGCTTTGCTTATGTGCAGTGTTAGGTATCACAAAAAGAATGCACGGACTTTTTATTTTGCTCATCAGCTTTTGTTAGTGACTGTGTATTTAATGTGTGACCCAGACAACTCTTCTTCCAATATGTGATAGCAAAGAAGGAAGGGTGGACACCCCTGAGCCAAGACTACAAATCGCCAGAGTTAGAGGATAAAGCAGGTAGACAGGCTGCCATCCAACTCTGAAGCAAACTCTGAACACCTGTTGTGCAGAAGGCTTTGTTCTAGAGGCTGGTAAACAAGATACGTATGTAAAAGAGTGACTTAAAAGTTGCCAGAGCCAAATAACTTCTATTCTCCTTGAAGACATACATGAGAATTGAATTATTCTCAAAGGAATAACCAATCAGGAGGCACCCAGAATTAAGAGCGTATTTAAACAGATTCATACACAGGGAAACTTAATAGTGAATAGGAATCTCCACTCATTGGCTACATATATGAGAACAAATCAAGAGATTCCCTTTAACTTCAACTGTATGGTCTACATTTTAAAGGTATGGACTTGGCAGCAGAGCCCTGCCAGGGTGACTGCCAAGGTAAAGTCTTCAGCCTTTCCAGTTTGCAAAACAACATGAACTGGAATTCTTACTTCTCCTGTTGATTATGTTCTTCCTGAGGGAAGAATTGCTGCCTTATGTGGCAATGGGGAAAAATGTTTTGAATGTTTTCTGCTTATATGTGATTATGGGTTTTATTATTGTAATATATATTAAGTATCATTAATATATTATGGTATGTTTTACTCATATATAAAAATAAATTTATATATTTGTATAAATGTATGCATGCTACATATTTCCTAGGAAATCTTCTTAGCTATCTTCTACCTTAAGTTTCAATTCTTTATTAAAAATTATATTGTATCTTTTAAATATTAAAGATTAATCTCACTGACAAAAGAAAATGAATACTAAAGAATGTAATTCCGGTATGATATAAACCATATGGATACAAGGGAATGTTTTTTGATTGGACTTGGTAGTTTTTGAACACAGACTACTATTGGAATGACCTTTTAAGCAAATTCATTTCACTGTTGGCACATATTGAACTCGTGGTCAGCTAAACCCTTTAAGAATTTATTCACATAACTTGCTGTCAGATCAGGACTCTGTAATGATCTGCCTGGCCCTTGTTCCCATTATGTGCAAATCCTCAGGGAGCTGAGACCCCACAGTAAACTTCAAGAATCCCATTGATGGGGCTTGGCAGTTAGCATTTGTTACCCCACGATGCTGTCACCTGCTTTGTAGCCGGCTTTTTGCTTTGCTTTTTGGATTAAAGTTCTTCCCAGAGAGATCTGTATTAACAACCAGCATCACCTCTTATTTCTCCAAGTTCCGACGCTGCTGTCGTCATTTCTCGCTTTAAATCTTGCTCTTAAACCCCAGTTTGTTGGACCGTCCCATGCCGTCTTCCCTACCACCTCTTCTTCCGTGTGACTTTCCTGACAGACATCTCTCTTACCGTGTTGGTGTGAGTCTCAGGCTTCAGTTAACATGTTCTAGTCTAATTTAATGTCTTGCCTTAGCTACCTTCAAGTGTGTGTATGTATATATATATATATATATATTTGCAATTTTTGGCCAGGGCTGGGTTTGAACCCGCCACCTCCAGCATATGGGGCTGGCGCCCTACTCCTTTGAGCTACAGGCACCTCCCCCAATTCCATTCTATTTCTAACCTTTTCTGAAAGTCAAGATTACTGTGGTAATTTATGGCCTCTGGGGTTTCTGGTATTTATCTCTTTGTGTAATATCATCCCCTCATGTTTGGGCTAGATGTGACTCATTTCTTTCTTTCCTTTTTTCCAGACAGAGCCTCATTATGTCGCCCTTGGTGGAGTGCTCTGGCACCACAGCTCACAGCAACCTCAAACTCTCAGGCTCAAGTGATTCTCTTATCTCAGCCTCCAAAGTAGCGTGGATTACAGGTGCCCACCGCAACACCTGGCTATTTTGTTGTTGCTGTTGTTGTTGCAGTTGTCATTGTTGTTTAGCAGGCCCAGGCTGGGTTTGAACCAGCCACCCTCAGTGTATGTGGCCAGTGCCCTACTCAGTGAGCTACAGGCTCTGTAGTGACTCATTTCTGATGAAGAGAAGAAGGTAAAGGTGATGGGACAACACTCACACATTTAGGGTTAAAAAGACTGTGGCTTCTGTTTGGGGCTGAACATTCCCTTTGGGGCTGAACATTCCCTTTACCTTATAGGAAATCAGCTGTCATGCTGTACACTACCTTTTGGATAAGACTTACCTGGCAAGGAATTTAAGAAAGCCCCAGTCAATGGGCAGTGCTGAATCAAGTTTGCTCAGCACATGGGTGACCTTGGAAGTGGATCCCACTCCCAGGGAACCTGGAGATGCCTGGACCTTCAGCTGGCAACTTGCCTGCACCTCTGAGGGACACTCAGCTTGGATTCTGACCCATAATCATGACACAGGAAATATAATTGTAGGCCAGTGAGTTCGGGGATACTTTGTCAGGCAGCAATGGATAACTAGTTTGATTTTCTTACCACCACTGAGATATAGGACCCTTCCATCCCCGGCACAGTTCCCTCGTGGTGTTTTATCATCAGTCTCTCCCCCTGCCTCCCGCCTCCGACAAGCACTGATCTACTTCCTGTTCTCATGATATCTTTCCAGAATGTCATGCAAATTCTTATACAAATAATAGACATGATGTAGTCTGTGGAGTCAGGCTTCTCTCACTGAGTGGAGCATATTTGGATTCATCCAGGTCGTTGCCTGTAGTGATAGCTGATTCCTTTTCATTGCTAAACAGTATTCCATTTTATGCATTTACCAAAGTTCTTCAGTTCATTACCAGATGATGATCATTTGAGGTATTTTCAAGTTTAGGGGATTATAATAAAGCTATTACAAAGTTTATAAACAGTTTTGCATGAACATAATGGTTTTTCCTCTTGATTAAATGCCAGGGGGTGGGAATTATATGCTCTTATGATTAACTGCAGGGGTAACTTTGTAAGAAATCACTAAACTCTTTCGAGGAATGATTTCCATTTGCGTTCTTCTCTGCACCCTCACGAGGACTTGATATTATAGGACTTATTTGTTTATTTTAATTATTTTAAAATACATGCATAGTGGTATTTTATTGTGAATTCTATTTGCATTCTCCTAACGAGTGACGACGTTGAGCATCTTTTCATGTTTATCCGACATCCTTATAGCCACTTCAATGAAGTGTTTATGTGAATCTTTTGCCAAAATTCTGAATGGGGAGAGGTGAGAGAAGAAATCCTTAATTTGTTTCTTGGTCTTGGGGAGACACACTGTTTATTTCACTGTTAGCTGTCATTATCTCACAGATGCTATTAATCCACTTTAAAAAGTCTCCTTTTCATTATTAGATTGTTAAATCTGTTATCACCAATGAATGCTGAATTACATAAAGTTTTTTCCCCTCCAGCTCTTGAAATAATCACGTGATTTTTCCTCTTTCATCTGTTAATATGGCGAAAGAAATTGATTTTCAAATGGTGAACTAAGCTTGCAGTTTTCAGAGAACTCCACTTCGTCATGGTAGATGTGATGGATTCAAGTTTTTGAGGATTTTTGCATCTAATGTTTACGAGGATGTGGAACTTAGTGATCTTTAGTTCTTTGTTGTATTGTAAGATCAGTAAGATGATGAACTGGGAATTCACAAAATGAGAAGAATTTCTTCCTTTTCTATTTTCTGGGAAAGTTTGTGTAGAATTGATATCACTTGTTCTTTTTTTTTTTTTTTTTTTTTTTTTTTTTTGAGACAGAGCCTCAAGCTGTCCCCCTGGGTAGAGTGCCGTGGCATTACAGCTCACAGCAACCTCCAACTTCCTGGGCTCAAGCGAGTCTCTTGCCTCTGCCTCCCAAGTAG
>CAUYTI010111553.1:0-29511 GCA_963575145.1 Galago senegalensis | reverse complement strand
ATTGCACTAGGGCACAGTAGACGTGTATATTTAAATGCGTAAGTTAAATACGTTTAAGTTCTTCACTTTAGATGCTTAACCCACTGATTTTTAGGAGCCTATCCCACTTTACAATGCTATGTTTAAGAACTCTTCAGAGTGTTTTTTTTTTTTTTTTTTTTTTTGAGACAGAATCTCACTCTGGGCTCGGTACCCATAGCACAGTGGCTAGGGTGCCAGCCACATACACCTGAGCTGGTGGATTCGAATCCAGCCTGGGCCCCCCAAATAAAAATGACAACTACAACCAAAAACAGCCAGGCATTGTGGTAGGCATCTGTAGTCCCAGCTACTTTGAGGCTGAGGCAAGAGAATCACTTGAGCCCAACAGTTTGAGGTTGTTGTGAGCTTCGATGCCACAGCACTCTACCCAGGGCAACAGCTTGAGGCTCTGTCTCCAAAAAAAAAAAAAAAAAGGAATCTCACTCTGTTGCCAAGAGTGCTATGGTGTCATCGTAGCTCCCAGCAACCTTAAACTGTTGGGCTCAAGTGATCCTCCTGCCCCAGCCTCCTGAGTAGCTAGCTGTGACTATAGGTGCTCACCATGAACAACACCAGGCTAATTTTTCTATTTTTAGTAGAGACAGGGTCTCACTATGGCTCTAGTCTTGAACTCCTGAGCTTAAGCAATCCTTCTACCTGGCCTCCCAGAGTACTCAGATTACATATGTGAGCCACTGCACCCAGCCTGAAATTTTTTTTTATTTCTGCATTTAACACTCAACATTTACCTAAATGAGATTTAAAAGACTCATTCATTCTATAGTTTTCAAAGAATTTACTTTTTTGGTGAGAATGTAAAAACTCTGATGCTTTCATATTTGTGGAATTGAATAGTACTCTCCGTAAGTATAAATACTTTCCATTTGGGATAAGAGTAAAAAAATTAGCTTAGATTTTTGCCTAAATTTGTCACAGTCCAGATCTTGGAATCATGGTGCAAGTAATCCCTTCAGGCATAAGTGGGTAAAGAAATCTAACTGAACAACAAGGTCCTAAAATTGATAATTAAGGTTTCTGAATCATCAGTTCTTTCTCCTATACGGAGTCTAGAGAGCTGCAAAGTAGCTTCCAGGGAAGAGTTATAGTTAAGTGGGGCTTGTTAGCTCAGTACTTTCTACACTAGGTGGCAAAGACCTAAAAACTGCTTGAGCAACGAGGCCGTTAATTTTCTTGTGACATATAGTAAGAGAAGAATTTTATGTTTTGCAACTAACTTAGAACTTGATGGAGATGAATCATTTTCAGTTATGTTTTACTACATGAGTAATCATTCACAGGGCAAACCAATCTTTATCTAATAAAGCAAGAATATCCTTCTTCACTATTTCCAACACTTCCATCCTATAAACATTTATTGGCCAACTACACTACCTTCCTAAATGTGGCCTATCAAGAGTACTGTACATCTGCTGAAGAGTCCTAACAACTGCAAACCACTGTGAGTAGATTCAAGGTCAGACTAACTGGAGCAGAGAGTATGAGAAAGCAGAATCAATTGTCCAGAAAGTGTCTAGGCAGGGGTGGGGGATTACCAAATATATGGTCCCATTCACAAATAGATGACATTGCAACTGGTACCAGCCTCTGTGAACTTTTCCCTTAATCAGTCTTTCTGTAACTCTGACACTTCCATATGGAAGGTTGAGCTGTCATCAAGAGCTCATAAAAACTTGACCATGTCAACTGTTACTCTGAGTCAGGATCATAACAGCAATCTCTCTCACAACCAGCATGTGAGAGAGACACATGTCTCTGTCTCTGTTAGACAACGAACAAGGTACTGACATGATATGGCACGTTTTTTCTGGCATATTTCCAAAGAATCTAGAAAGAAACTTCAAGTAATCTATCAAACACCACATTTTTCAGGTAGTGTACAGTATAGGGTGATAAAAGGGTACCAGAGGGAACCAGGAGACATTTAGCTGATAGTTCCATATTTGGAAACTCATTTGGGATGTTTGCTTAACTATCAAAGTCCTTAGTTTTCCCATTTGGAAAAAGAAGTGGCAGAATTAGATGACCTCAGTGGTCTCTTCCCCAGATTAAGATTACTTGATTTAAGAAAGGACCTATGCAACGTCTATGCCAATGTTGACTAGACTCCCTGCCTGGACACATTTTACTTTTTCAGCATTGCTTTAGTGAGAAATCTCATTCCTGAATAATACAGGAACATGAGCAGACTTTACACATTTTGCTACTCAATAGTCACTTCCTGGAAGGCCTCACAAATGCCAGACCCTCAGAGTGGAGGAGGGAAGAGAGGAGGCTGACTCCAAGCATTCTCTGGGCCCTTCCTCATCCTCATTCCTGGCTCACTTGCTCTGTGTCCCAACACCTGATCCAAAGATGTGAGCTACAGAGGGCACAAGAAATTGCAAAAGGCATGCCAGTCATCCCCCAAGAATCCTCCTTTCAAAGGACAGAGGCCTCAGGGAGGAAGGTGGAGATAGACATTTGCCAGGGGACAGCACTTTTCCTCTGTGAGGGTAATCACAGGGTGGGTGCAGTAAATGTGTTTCTGGAAAATTACACATAAAGTTAATTTTTTTTTTTTTTGAGACAGAGTCTCAAGCTGTCGCTCTGAGTAGAGTGCCTTGGCATCACAGCTCACAGCAACCTCCAACTCCTGGGCTCAAGCGATTCTCCTACCTCTGCCTCCCAAGTAGCTGGGACTACAGGCACCAGCCACAACGCCCGGCTATTTTTTTTGTTGTTGCAGCTGTCGTTGTCTTGGCGGGTCCGGGCTGGATTCAAACCCGCCAGCTCAGGTATATGTGGCTGGCACCTTAGCCACTTGAGCCACATTAAGTTAAATTTTAATGAAGAGAATTTTTCATTCTCTAAATGAACTGGTCTAAAAAAAGGAATTCTGGTAGCAATCTTTTCACAAAAGAGTTTTTCTGCAAACCCAGACTTTCCCATACTTTGACTTGAAACAGGATAGAAACATGTAGGTACTGATACCACTTTTAAGATAACATAGTCATAAGTATTCTTTCTACCTGTCTACCATTCTGCCTGCCCACCTACTATCCATTTTAAGCATATCTATGTCTACTGAGCACATTTCTAAAGTAAATTCATATTAAAAAAAAATCCAACAGGTGAAGTACTTGTGTGTGAGAGAAGAAAAGAAACAGTTACTTTCACATTCCAAGAGAAGCAGTTACAAGCCGGCAATTCTGAGCTTCTGAAGACCTGAAAGAATAAACGCGGTTCTTCTTCCCCGCCTGGAATTTAAGGGGTGTGACCTAAAAACTAAACCACGATTCCCGACCCCACCCTGACATAGGTTTCATTACCATCATCCGTACATCAACACGTCAACTTTTACTTCAAAATTATTTCTGCCAGGTTATCAAAATATTTACCAGGTTCTATGTAAAGTCTAAGCTTAAAAGCAGTTTTATATATATATAAAGCTGTGTTGCCTCATTTCTGATATAAATATTACCCCTTTATTGTTAATTTTTCCTTCCAAACTCTGAAAGGAAGTTTAATTCTTTTCAGTGATAAAATGATAAAAATAGAATTTAGAAATTTAAGAAACTATTTCTAGCCCTAAAGACATAGTTGTTTCATAAAGGATATTATTTCCTATATTTTATTATTTTTCCAGAGCAATTGAAAATGATAACGTATGAAAAGGTGTGCATAGTCTACTGCTGTGTGAAAAAAGGAAGACTGCAGGACACCACATACCACGAGACTCTTTCACAGGAAAAGCCACACATGCAACACCGTGTGTATAACACATGCACACCCAGTCTTCAGTTGGGATGAACGTTTAATAATATATCTCTGTTTGGTGGGAACCGGAGGGTGGGCAGGACCTGAGTGACCAGAGAGAAGTGGAGAGCTCTGCAGATGGAAGGGACACCCAGCAGCCTGAGGACCTGTCAAGGGGATAAGGAGACAGAGCTGGGGGCTAATCTGATCAGGTCTGCCTGAACCTCCTTGCTTTTTATTATTTTTTCCCCTTTTGTCATAAGGCTAAAGGCCTTGGTTGCCGAAATCCATGTTGCTGAACACTGAAACTTAACCTTTACTGGCACCTTTCCAAAACGTTCGGTAAGTTACCAGTCACTTCAGTTCCATGCCTCAGACCACCCCACTTTCCTAACCCATAAATTTCCTGAGCCTTGTCTTCAGGGAGGGGAGCCTTGTCTTCCTGTCTCTCACCTGGCTACAGAGCCTCTGGCACTGAAGTGGGCAGGCAGAGGGGACCTGGACCCACAGATATAGGCCTGGCAGGGTCACAGGTCTTCAAAACCAGGACTGCAGGTTTCAAGGGCATGTGATAATACCAGAAGTCAGGTAAGATGAGGGTCCAGCTGAGTGTGTAGTGAGGAAGGTGAAGGGAGACACACACACACACGTGACCACAGGGCTGCTGGTGCAGCGGGAGGACCCGCCATGGACCCACAGAATGGTGAGCATCTGAAGCCACAGACTCACTGGAGCCTATAATCCAGTAGGGACACATGCACTTTGAAACACGTCCAGGATAGAAAAGGAGGGTGCTGTGACAGTGCTGATATGGGGGTGTGGGGCAGGAGAAAAGGAGAGGGTTTTCTGAGACAACAACCTTGGATCTGACATCCTGAAACCTAAAGGACAAGCAGGCACTAAAGTAAAAAGGCCTGAGGTGTGGGATAAAGTGTGGGGTGCCCACGTGTAGCTGGGGGAAGGTGAGCTAAGATTAGAGACACAGACAGGGGCATGTCGGAGGGCCAGGGGAAGCCACTGTTCCCTTGTGTGGGCAGCAGCAGGGGAGAGCCCACACAGCAGTCCAGGGAAAGGCAGCTACCTGCACTAGCCAGGTAGGCACAGGACAGAAGAAAGGACAGCTGGTTGGAGAGGTATGGAGGAAGTGAGGCAGAGGGCAGACTGGATGGGGATGAAAGCACTTACGTTGCTAACATTTTCCCCCACATTCTTTTATTGACATACCAGTTCTGACAGTGAAGTTCTTGAACTTACCACCATGCGCTTACATTGGCAGCACTGTACAAACAACTCAGTGAGGTTTCATAACCTTTCAGTTTCTGACAGCTGTATTCTTGTCAACCTGTGGCTGTGTCTAGCCAGGTGGCATTAATTACTGTTGTTGTGAGTTTTTGTGTGTTGGGAAGAGAGATGTTGGAGCTTGAATTAGAGCAACAAACTAACATTCAATTTCTTGTTAAACCTGGCAAGCATGAAAGTGAAATCAGGAACATGTTAGTCCAAGTTTATAGGGATAAGGTCATGACAAAAATGGCAGTGTACATCAGATTAAATGTTTTTCTTTTCTTTTCTTTTTTTTTTTCGAGACAGAGTCTCACTTTGTCACCCTCATTAAGAGTGCCATGGCACCATAGCTCACAGCAACCTCAAACCTTGGGCTGAAGCGATTCTCTTGTCTCAGTCTCCCAAGTAGCTGGGACTACAGGTACCTGCCACAACGCCCGGCTGTTTCATTGTTGTAGTTGTCATTGTCATTTGGCAGGCCCGGGTGGGGTTTGAACCGCCAAACCCAGTGGTGTATGTGGCTGGTGCCCTAGCTGCTGAGCTACAGGCACCGAGTCAGGTTAAACGTTTTTCTGAGGTAAGAAAAGGTATCACTGATGAAGAGAGTCAGGGTGGCCAAGAATGAGCAGAACTGACAAAAACATTATAAAAATCCATCAAAGTGTGCCTCAAAACTGTCAGCTGACTGTGAACAGCATAGTACACCAAGTAAACATCGACACAGAAATAGGAAAATCTTAACTGAAAATCTTGGCCAACAACTTAAGGCTCTTGCATCATAACAACGCACCAGCTCACATGGCACTGTCTGTGAGCGAGTTTTTAGCCAGTAAACAAGTAACATATTGGAACACCTTCCCCATTCACCTGATCTGGCCCCCAGTGACATTTTTCTTGACCTGAAGATAAAGGAAACATTGAAAGGAAGGCATTTTGATGACATTCAGGACACCACAGGTAATACAATGACATTTCTGATGGCCGTTCCAGAAAAAAGAGTTCCAAAATTGCTTGGAAGGGTAGACTAGGCACTGGCATCAGTGCAGAGCTTCCCAAGGGGAGTATTTCAAAGGTGACCACAGTGATATTCAGCAATAAGGTATGCAAAACTTTTTCTAGTAGGAGTTCACAAACTTAATTATTGTTAGACCTCGTAGCAACAAAACAGACCCAGTTAAGTACTGCATGAGTTGTGTGTACTTCATGCTGCCTTAATTTTGTCCACAGAAAGGCAAGCTTTTTTTTTTTTTTCCCAGTTTTGGACTGGGGCGAGGTTTGAACCCATCACCTCCAGTATATGGGGCTGGTGCCCTACTCCTTGAGTCACAGGCACCGTCCTGAAAGGCAAGCATTTTAAATTGACTGAGTTTAACGCAACAGTTGTAAAAAAGTTTACCAAAGAAAAAACAAGGACATAAAAAAGTTCACCTCACACCACTGTGAAGCCCAGTCTCTCATCTATATAATATTATTAATATTACTAACGACCAAGGTTTAAGGGCCTACCAAGCACATCATGGGTACTAGCTTATTTAATCTCCATCTCAACCCAATGGCTGGCTAGGCACCTGTAGCACAGTGGTTATGGCACCATCCACATACACTGAGGCTGGCAGTTTTGAACTGAACCCAGGCCAGCTAAACAACAATGACAACTGCAACAACAACAACAAAAAATAGCTGGGCATTGTGGTGGGTGCCTATAGTCCCAGCTACTTGGGAGGCTGAGGCAAGAGAATCGCTTAAGCCCAAGAGTTTGAGGTTGCTGTGAGCTGTGACACCACAGCAATCTACTGAGGGCAACATAATGAGACTGTTTCAAAAAAAAGAAAAAAAAAAAAGAAAGAAAGAAAGAAAAAAATTAAAACCCCAACCCAATAGCCCAGGTATTACCATTGTTCCCGTTTTACCAATGAGGAAACTGAGTCTTTTTTTTTTTTTTTTTTTGAGACAGAGCCTCAAGCTGTCCCCCTGGGTAGAATGCCATGGCATCACGCTCACAGCAACCTCCAACTCCTGGGCTCAAGCAAGTCTCCTGTCTCCACCTCCCAAGCAGCTGGGACCACAGGCGCCCGCCACAACGCCCGGCTATTTTTTGGTTGCAGACGTCATTGTTGTTTGGCGGGTCCGGGCTGGGGATTCGAACCCGACACCTTAGGTGTACGTGGCTGGCGCCTTAGCCGGTTGAGCTATAGGTGCTGAGCCGGAAACTGAGTCTTAAACCAGTTAAATGACTAGACCAAAAAACACAACCAGTATGAGGGTGTAGTACAAACCCAAACACTTCTGTTTTAGGTATTAAACTACAGTCTTTCAGGGTCTAAAACATTCTTTCCCACAGACCACTAAAAGGTCAACTCTGAGCTAGAGCTGCCTTTAAACACTGAGAAGCCTAACCCGGGAGGCCTCTGGGAAACTCCAGAGCATGACTAGTATAGGAGCCCAAAGGAGAACCCCTGACTCTAAACAGACCACAGAGTCATCTCAGCCAGCCCAAACTTCCCTCCCCGAAATGAACCAGACCTAGTCCAGTTATCTTCTCGGTGAATTATTTTTATTACTTTAATTTTTTCTACTATTTTCATAGGGAAGAAAAGGGTGAATACTGTGAATGTTCAGTTTGAGGGTTCTGGAAGGAGACTGTAAGGTACTCATGTACAACTCCCAACTCACTTTTGTTTTTTTCTCCAAAGGTCTGGAAGCAAAAGCCAATGAAAGAAAGGGGTCAACTGGTGACCTTCAATTTTAACTGAATTCACGGATTCCTCCAGTCTCTGGGTCCAATGCACCAAAATGGCTTTATTTCTTTTTAGAATACATGTGATTCTTCAATGTTTCTAAGAGTTCTGGAATAAAAGGCAAAGATTCTAATGAAAACTGGTTTTCTTCATCACAGCAACTCTAGAGAAACCCAAGGTACTGTTAAGCAGCAACAGGCTTTAGAGATAGCAAGACAAGAGACCTTAGCAGAGCATGGGTGTATGAAGAGGCAGTGTTTACGTGACCAAACCTATTTCAGTTCCTCTGAGACACTCTACAGTGTGTCATACCACAAGCACGCTTTAGAGTTTAAGACATTCAAACAGCCACTTGCTTGTACACCCTTATGCAAAGGAAGAGCAGTAAATAAGGTGATTCTAGAATATAAAAAACAATCTACTGTGAGACTGATAAAGAAAACAAAGGTTTGCAGTTTTATCCTCCAATTCTGACCTTAAGAATCCCTGCCAACATTCAGAAAACTCCTTTTTCCCACAAAAGACAATTCACAAAAGAAAAAAAAAAACCTCTTAAAGTCAGTATTTGATTGATCAAAATATACTAGATAAATATGCTATACTGAATAAAAATTCCCAAAATAGAAGTGGAATATCTCAAAATTTAGCAAGACCACTACATATAACCAGAGCAAAGGCACTATTTATTAAGGCAAATGGAAGACACTATCTATGCATTTTTAAATTTAAAAGAGAGACAGGTTCTGGCCATGTTGCCCAGTCCAATATCAAACTCCTGGCCTGAAGTTCTCCTTCCACTTTGGCCTCCCAAAGTGCTGAGATTATAGGCATAAGCCACTGCATCAACCTTTGGCTTTGTTTTTAAAATCATAGTGAGCCTCAGATAAGATCCAGTTTCTTCCCCGAGTCTCAGTATGATTTAGGAAATAATGCCTTTGCCAAGAGCTGGGTTTACTGAGTAGCTTACTGTGTGCCAGAAACTGTGAGAGCACTTTGTAGGCACTTACCAAATTTAATTTTACAATAAAGTAATGAAATAAGTACTATTATTATTCCCATTTCAAAGATGATGAAACATATGTCGAAAAGTGTAAGTAACTATGCAGTTATTATGTAATTGAGGGAAAATCTCAAACCTGGCTTAGGCCTGCTTTTAAAACATTATAGTGTACTGCTTCCTAGCCAGAAAATGGTTACTTTTTTCTCAACAGTAAAATAGAGCTTATAATCAGAAATTATCATTTGACCATGGTTAAATACAATGTGGTATCCTAGATTGGATGCTGGAACTGATAAAAGACATTGTGAAGGTAATATAAGGTACTGGCAACAGGGGGAGCTGAATGAGGGGTATGTGAGGATTCTCTGAACTCTCTATCCTTGCAACTTTTCTACAAATCTAAAACTATTCCAAAATAAAGTTTATTAAAAAGAGTAAAAACTTCAATTCTATATGACAACTAGCTAGTATCTCTAAGTCAGTGGTCAGTGACAAGAAAGAATAACAGAGAAGGGTTTTCTTGAAGATTTAAAGAGATTTAAGAGCAGTAACAATCAAATATATTATTAAACTATGGCCTTTGTTTAGATCCTGGTTCAAACAAACAAAATGTAAAGGATAATCTTGAGATACATGAGGAAGGTACCTGATTAGGGACTAGGTGTTAGGATACTATGCCAAAGAATTATCATTCAGTTTATTAGTTGTGATAACAGAATGTGATTATGCTAGAAAACATCCACTTTCTCAAAGACTAACTCTGAAACAACCTGATATCTGGGATTTGCTTTTACATTCCCTCTTTCTTTTTTAAAAATCTGAGACAAAGGAGTCTCACTCTGTTGCCCTAGTTGAGTGCGCTGGCCTCATCATGGTTCACAGTAACTTTAAACTCCTGGGTTCAAGTGATCCTCTTGCTTTGGCTTCCTGAGTAGCTGGGACTACAGGCACCCACCACAAGCCTGGCTAGTTTGTCTATTTTTAGTAGAGAGGTTGGTCTTACTCTTGCTCAGGCTGGTCTCAAACTTGTAAGCTCATGTGATCCACCTGCTTCAGCCTCCCAGAGTGCTAGGTTTACAGGCATGAAACACAGTGCCCGACCTGTTTTTAAATTCTTAACTAAGGCTGATGCAGTAGCTCACACCTGTAATCCTGGCACTCTGTGAGCCAAGGCAGGTGGACTGCTTGCACTCAGGAGTTTGAGACCAGCCTGAACAAGAGCAAGACCCTGTATTTAAAAAACTAGCTGGCTCAGTGCCTGTGGCTCAAGTGGCTAAGGCGTCAGCCACATACACCTAAGGTGGTGGGTTCAAATCCAGCCTGGACCAGCCAAACAACAATGACAGCTGTAACCAAAAAAAAAAAAAAAAAATAACCAGGCTTTGTGGCAGGCGCCTGTGGTCCCAGCTACTTAGGAGGCTGAGGCAGGAGACTCGCTTGAGTCCAGGAGTTGGAGGTTGCTGTGAGCTGTGATGCCAGAGCACTCTACCCAGGGGGACAGCTTGAGGCTCTGTCTCCAAAAAAAAACTAGCTGGGCATTGTGGTAGGTGGCTGTAGTCCCAGCTACTTGGGAGGCTGAGACAAGAGAATCAATTGAGCCCAAGAGTTTGAGGTTGGTATGACCCCACTGCACTCTACCTAGGACAACAGAGGGACACTCTGTCTCAAAAATTCAAAAATAAAGTAATAAATACATTCTTTTTTTTTTTTTTGAGACAGAGTCTCATTATGTTGTCCTCGGTAGAGTGCCATGGCATCACAGCTTACAGCAACCTCAGACTCTTAGGCTTAAGTGATTCTCTTGCCTCAGCCTCCCAAGTAGCTGGGACTATAGGCACCCACCACAACGCCTGGCTATTTTTTGGGTGCAGTTGTCATTGTTGTTTACCAGGCCTAGGCCTGGCTCAAAACTGCCAGCTTCAGTGTATGTGCCTGGCACTCTACTCACTGAGCTACGAGAGCCAAGACTAAATAAATAAATTCTTAATTAAGAGAGAAAAAAGAATACGTGAAGCAAATATGGCAATATAATTATTAAATCTGGGTGACTAGTGCCTGGGAGCAATTTTTCCTTTTATTATGTTACAAAATTTGCATCACAAAATATCTTTTAAGTTCAAAAAGTAGGCTAGGCGCAGTGGCTCGTGTGTAATCCTAGCACTCTGGGAGGCTGAGGTGGGTGGATTGTATGAACTCGAGATTTCAAGACTAACCTGAGCAAGAGCAAGAACCTGTCTCTAAAAATAACCAGGTGTTATGGTAGGTGCCTGTAGTCCCAGCTACTCAGTAGCCTGAGGCAAGAGAATCGCTTGAGCCCAAAAGTTTGAGGTTTCTGTGAGCTATGATGCCACAGCACTCTATTGAGGGTGGCAAAGTGAGACTCTGTTAAAAAAAAACAAACAGTTTAAACAATGAGGATGAAAACAAGCATGACATCCTTGAAGTCAGAACACAGTACACTGATGCCCAGTGTGAGGGTAGCACTAGAGGACCACGAGAGGACAACGAGAGGTACTGGAGGAGTCCTAGGTTTCCCTCATCAGAGATCTGAGGAAAGTAAAATAAACTGCCCAGAATCACATGAAGTACATTAAAGGATATGTTACATTTTATAAGAAGTACACTGGAAAAGAGGAAAAGAGAATATTCTATGAAGAGAAAAGAGAAAGAGAGCAAAAGCATGGAAAGCTGGGGAAGTTGACCTGGGAACAGTGGGCAGCCTCACTTTGTGGAAGCACAGTAGGAGCAGAAGATTGGTGGGAGGCAGGCAGTTTAGATCCAGATTTTGAAGGCCGCCAATGTCTGGCAAGGAATTTATGTGAGAAGTGATAAGCCAGAAATGGTGTGAATGCAGGGTGGGAGGGTTACAAGCCTGAAGACATCCAGCTGTGGAAGCTGTTCCAGGCAGCAGGCTGGGCCAGGCTCAAGGGCAGAGATCTCAGAGTGCATGCTTTGTCAGGCAATCAGTTGATGAGAAAAAACCTAAACAAATAAAATAGCACACACACCTACACAGGAAATTACTGTGCATATCTCTGGCCAGATCACACCCCAAACAAAGCCACCTCAAACCCTCAGCACTCTCAAATCCCGGCCCCACCCTCCCTTTCTAACACTATTGGCAGACAACCCCGCCCACTTTAGAGAAAACAGGTCATTAGAAGGAGGCCTCCTCCCTGTCTGTAAGCCCTTTTCTCACCATTCTACCCTTTCCCTTCAGGAGGATTTCTATTCCAGTAGAATTGAATATACCACACAAAATTAGCCCTGTGTTGAGCCTACATTACTGGCACCTTTTCTTTCTTTTCTTTTTTTTTTTTTTACTTATTGGTAACATTTTATTTTATTTATTTATTTTTTATTAAGTCATTTGTACATAGATCATGAATACATTTATGCCATTATGGGATTCAATGTGTTGATTATTTGTACAAATTGGAGTGCTTACATCCTACTAATCCACATAGCCTTTACCTCCTTTACCCAGTTACAGCAGTAAGATATTTGTGTCCTACACCTGATAGATCCAACTTGTACTTGCAATATGCTCCATAGGTGTGGTCCCCCTACTAACCCTCCCTCAATAACCCATCCCCTTCCCTTCCCTCTTCATCCTAAGGCTATAGTTGTGACTGGCACCTTTTCCTCCTGGCAATACTAACAACAATACTTATGGTGCTAAAGCTTTCCACATTATTTCATTTGATCCTCCCAACACCCTGTGAAATGAGTGGCACTCCTTCTTTACAAGAGTAGAAACTGGGCCACAGCTGGTCAGTGAGAGTATGGGGACTGCAAACGTCACCGATACCCAGAGGCCCATCTGTGATCACTTTACCACACTGCCTCTCTCAAGGTGTACCACCAAGAAACTGCGATTCCTTCAACAGAATGCCATTATAGCTATGAAAGAAAAATAATTCACTAGAGCTAAAGAAATCTACATAAACAAATCTAAAAAACAGTGAAAGAGGGTAGCGCCTGTGACTCAAAGGAATAGGGCGCTAGCCCCATATGCTGGAGGTGGCGGGTTCAAACCCAGCCCTGGTCAAAAACTATAAAAAATTAAAAAAAAAAAAAAAAAGAGAGAGAGAGAAAAATGCAACTCAGGCAGTAACACATATAGGATATACTATACAAAATCTAAAACATAAGAAACAATCCCATGCACTGTTAACAATATGTCAGTGTGAAATAAAAGTATCAAGACATGCTCAGATGTGAGCCAAACTAAAGGTAGGCAAAGTGGTTTAAAGCAGGAGGAGGGAAGAATGGAAGAGGAAAGTACTGGGAGACTTTGACTGTATCTGTCATGTTTTATTTCTTGCAATGGGTGGTGGATATTTGGAGGGTCCTTCTATTAATTTCTATGTCTTCATAATTTTTTTAAAAGGACTAAGACAATAGAGCAGACAGTCTTAAGAGAGGGTAAGTCCACAAGGTTTCAAAGCACTGTGTCTGCCACCTAGTGGCTCCTAAGGATGTTGCAGGCACTCAGCTTTCAGAGGGTGAAAGAAAGGGACATTATTAACACTTAAGTCATATCATATGAATGCGACTGACAGCTGCAGGAGCTACCACTGATACATGACCAATGTTAAAAACATATCCATTTCCAAATAACGCTTAAGAAAACAGAAGATATAAAACATTATCCCAGGAGCCCACTCAAAATAGGACAATAGTGAGAGTTACTAGATATAAACTGTAAGAGAAAAGGACCAACGTAAGACACATGAGTAAAGAAACTATGAGACTAACAAAATCTGATGGGAAAGGCGGGCTTTCAGGCACAATCAACAGATAAATGAGGACCTGTGAACTGCAAAATCTACAAGTAAATAAGCAGAAAGTAAACAGTAAAATTATTAATTTCACTTGGAAAATTTAGAAGATTTTTTAAACTTTATTTTTAATTACTATGGGTACATAATAGTTGTGTATCTTTATAAGGTACAGGTGATGTTCTGATATGGGAATACAATGTGAAGTAATCACATCAGGGTAACTGGAGTATCCAATCACCTCAGGCAGTTAACATTTATTTATGTTAGGAACATTCCAATTCCACTCTTAATTTTAAAGCACACCCTAATTATTATTGATTATAGTCAAGTCTTGTGCAAATTTAGTAGTTTTAATAGCAAAATTTACTAGAGAGATTAACATCTTTCTTTTTAAGTATCCAGGATAAAGAGAAATAAACCTAAAATTTACACCACAGTGACTCTTACTAGATGTATAAAAACACATCCTGTGTAAAATCATTTGTGTACGTGCACACATGTACTACTTATGTGGTGAAGGTATGACACAACTGGGATGCTCAATTATGTTCTATTAATATTTATGTTTCATTAGAGAAAAGCTAAATATTATACAGCAGCAACCACTATGTCATTTATCTTGACTCAACACATCCCTGGTTACCTGGCTGTCTCAGCTAAATTCTCCAAGCTCATAGATGATATCTTCTCATTGTGTCCCCATGTGGTGGAAGGGGCAAACAGGCTCTTTTGGGCCTATTTTATAAGGCCACTAATCTCATTCACAAAAGCTCTGCCCTCATGACCTAATCATCTCCTAGAGGCCCTACCTCCTAATACTATAGCTTTAGGGTTAGGAGTTCAACATGTAAATCTTGGGGGCGGGACACGAATGTTCAGACCAAAGCAGCATGATATATGAGATACGCCTGTCTGATTTCGTTCCCACTCACTTTTTTCCTTCCAGTAATCAGTCCACTCCTCCACCTACTGTTCCCCAGACTTAGCACACTGTTTCGTTCCTCCATAATTCTACCATTTCTTTACCAAGATGAAATTTTAGCTTCTTATATTGGGTTGCCAAACCATTTCCATTTTGTGGAGCCTTCCAGAGCTCCCCTAAGGAGACAGCCGAAGCTGTCCTCTCCTCTGAGTTCCTACTAATCTTCAGACAAACCTATTCTAGTGCACCTGCCCTGCTGTATGTCATTTACACATTTAATTGCTCATTTAGTGAAATGTGAGCTTTTCAGAGTCTGGCAAACATTAGGTAAACAAGAAATGTTTGTTCAATGATTGCAACAATTTCAGAAACTTCACAGAAACATGAAAGAGTACTTACAAATTTCTTTAAAGTATCATGAAAATTGTGATACTTTTTCTTACTAATGTAAGCAAATACATATTTACATACATGTACATGGGCCACTACAAAAGTTTTGAGACAGATTGTGTTATGGCCCATTATTTCACTTTGTGAAACACAGTCAAGGGCTGGGCATGGTGGCTCACGCCTGTAATCCCAGGACACTGGGAGGTCGAAGTAGGTGGATTACCTGAGCTCAGGATTTCAAGACCAGCCTGAGCAAGAGTGAGACCCCATCTCTAAAAAAAATAGTCTGGCATTGTGGTGGATACCTGCAGCCCCAACTACTTGGGAGGCTGAGGCAAGAGAATCACTTGAGCCTAAGAGTTTGAGGTTGCTGTGAGCTATGAGCCATGGTACTCTACAAGAACAAAAAGAAAAGAAACACAGTTGACAGTGTCCTTTCTGACTCACCTGTACAAGTTTCAACTTGCTCAGCTTAAGGGTATTGCTGGGAGGGCTTCCTTTGTTTCAGTCCAGGAGGAGTTCATGCTTCTTGATTTTTGAGTATCTCAAAACTTTCATTAATATCCACTTACAATCATTAAGATTTACAAGAAAGAAAAGTCCTTGGTTCACTGTGACACAGAGCTTGCTGGAGAAGATAGCTGACTTCCTATAAAGAAGTCTTACCTTGGTGAAGTTCTAAAAATGGGTAACCTTCAGCTTCTGAAGTTAAGCCATCAATTCTGGCCCCATACCTAAATCAGATCTACCTCTAGGGAGTCTTCATTCACTAAATTTTACAGCTGATATGTAAAACCAGAACTTCAACTTATAACCTCCAGGCGAACTAAAACATCCGGTTTTTATAAGTAGCTGTTCTCACTTAGGTATAGGCCAAATGCAAATCCAGGCTATAATCAGAATGTTGTCTGGTGTGCATGAATTCATTAAAAGGGGTTATACTTGTAATCCAAATAGTGAGCATGACAGCCAGATTCACTCCCCTCCAAAGGAGCAGGGCTAGCAATGGGAACCCGGTACAGCAGCCTCACCCCTGGAGCCTGGCTGCCAAGTTTCACCTCTGTGACTGCTTATATATATGTCTGCCTCTTCATCCTCTTTAAGTGACTGTAGAGCTCTATTCCTGTGATGATGTTGAAGTTTGACTCTCAGAGGATAATCTGACTTTCTTTCTCCCCAGACTGTTCTTGAGTTCATTGCTGTAGCCCCTCAAGTATGGTCCAGAGTACACAGACATAAAGAACCTGATTACAAAGATTAAGACTATGCTTCATGGCATTCTTTGAGGGAAGATAGCACTAGAATACAAACTCGGAGACATTCTTCTTACATTCAACCATGTGCTGGGTGTGTTGCAGGTACCCAGCAGCTATTTTGGAATAAAAAAAAAGGGGGGGGATGGCATAGGATGTTGAGAGGAATAAATTTCAGTAAGTTTCAAAATAAGGAATTTTTTTTTAATTTGCCAAAGATTAGATATTTTGAGAGAAGATTTCATTTAGTTTGACGACACACACGTTTCCAAGATGCAAGCAACAGAAACCACCTTAGGCTAATTTTAAGCAGAAGAGTTATGACATCAGATTGCTCACAGAATCTATAGGATCAACAAAGAACCCACACAACACCCTGCCTAACTGGGAGATGTCTGTTACCACACCTACACCCCTGGGCCATTGCTGGACACTGGGCCATTGCTGCTCACACTGGGTTAAAAGCTGCTCACCCCTAAATGATATGGGTGTTGTGAGTACCACTATAGGCATGCTCTTCAGAAATGACTCCAGGCAATCCCTATTTCTTTACATCTCTAGCTCTCAGGTCAAGGTCTAATGTAAATGTACTTGATAGCTAAGGCTGAAGTCACATATCTGTGCTTTAGCTGAAGGGGAGCCTAGGAGAGCAAGCAGCTGACATTCTGAGGTTCTCAAGAGGGAGCAAGGTTCACTATTCTAAGATTCATAAGGTGGGGAATCACCAAACACCTAGATTCTGGTTAAAAAATAACTATGTAGGGCAGCACCTGTGGCTCAAAGGACTAGGGCATCGGCCTCATATGCCAGAGGTGGCGGGTTCAAACCCAGCCCTAGCCAAAAACCGCAAAAAAACAAACAAACAAAAACACAAAACAACAACAACTATGTAGCATTAGCCTCTTCTCATCTCCTCAAATCTTTCTCAGAGGGAAATTGTTCTGATCTGGGTGCATTTCAAATTTCAGACTGCCAAGTGCTCTGTACAATAGCAGATGCTGACCTCGAGTCTGTCCAGAAGAACCTATTTCTGCCTGGCCCCCTGTTCATCCTTTACCCAACTCTAAGTAGCAGAGGGCAACTCTCGGGGTGGTCTTAGACAATTTGCTAATGTTCTTCCAGGACAGAAAGAAAGAAAGTCAGTTAGTACTACTTATAAGAAGTCCTTTCGAGGAAAGGGGCAGGGGAGCAGGTTAAAACTTGTGATATAATTAAAATACGTTCGTATCTAGTCATTTCTACCAGAAGTGGATTTAATTTGAGAGGCTAAGGATAAAAGATCTGAATGTAGTAATAAACTTTGACACTGTTAAGCAGTGCTTTCTTTTTTCTTTTTTGAGACAGAGCCTCACTCTATTGCCCAGGCTACAGTGCCAGGTGTCAGCCTAGCTCACAGCAACCTCAAACTCCTGGGCTCCAGAAATCCTCAGCCTCCTGAGTAGCTGGTACTACAGGTGCCTGCCATGATGCTTGGCTATTTTCTTTCATTCTTTTTTTTTTTTTTTTTGAGACAGAGCCTCAAGCTGTCCCCCTGGGTAGAGTGTCGTGGCATTACAGCTCACAGCAACCTCCAACTCCTAGGCTCAAGCGAGTCTCTTGCCTCCGCCTCCCAAGTAGCTGGGACCACAGGCGCCCGCCACAATGCCTGGCTATTTTTTGGTTGGATCCATCATTGTTGTTTGGCGAGTCTGGGCTGGGGATTCGAACCCGCCACCTTAGGTGTACGTGGCTGGCGCCTTAGCCGGTTGAGCTATAGGCGCCTAGCCGCTATTTTCTATTTTTAGCAGAGATCATGTCTTGCTCTTACTCATGCTGGTGTTGAACTCCTGGACCCAAGTGGTTTTCTCACCTGGACCTCTCAGAATGCTGGGATTACAGGTGTAAGCCACAACCCACCAGAAGAAGGTTTTAAAAATGCAACATTTCAGTTTGTATTATGGATAAGAGAGAAAGGGGAGAAAAAGGAAATGTGCACAAAGAACTACTTCAGTTGTGCAGGTGGAGACAGAGAGTCTGTGTGTGTGGCCCTTTTTCTCTCTCACACACATGCACACAGGCATACACACTGTAAATTGCCAGAAAGAACTTGATCTGGTGTGTCGTGGAAAACAGCACCCTCTAGTGACTGCTGGTGAATTTGCTGTTTATTCAATTATCAAGAATTCACAATATTTTAACTGTTCTATCAATAAAAGGCTTTTTTTTTTTTTTTTTGAGACAGAGCCTCAAGCTGTCCCCCTGGGTAGAGTGCCTTGGCATTACAGATCACAGCAACCTCCAACTCCTGGGCTCAAGCGAGTCTCTTGCCTCCGCCTCCCAAGTAGCTGGGACCACAGGCACCCGCCACAACGCCCGGCTGTTTTTTGGTTGCAGCCATTATTGTTGTTTGGTGGGTCCAGGCTGGGGATTCGAACCCGCCACCTTAGGTGTACGTGGCTGGCGCCTTAGCCGGTTGAGCTATAGGTGCCAAGCCATAGGCTTCTGGGTTTTAAGAACCATTCTTTTGGCTCAGCGCCTGTAGCTCATAGCTAGGGTCCCAGCCACATACATCAGAGCTGGAGGGTTTGGCCAAACAATGACAACTACAACCAAAAAATAGCTGGGCAAACCAACTACTTGGGAGGCTGAGGCAAAAGAATTGCTGAAGCCCAAGAGTTTGAGGTTGCTATGAGCTAGGATGCCACAGCACTCTACTGAGGGCGACATACTGAGACTCTCTCTCAAAAAAACATATCTATTCTTCTCTCTTCTTCCCAAGGTTTGGGTTCCTTTCCCTTTAAAACCCGGAAGGAACTGAAGAGTTGGAAGGCAGAGAATGAAGCGTTCTCCCTGACCGACCTGAGACAACTGCCAGAACTGAACCCACCAGTGCTGATGCCCAATGGGAATGTGGGGACACCCTTGCGGGTCTTTCTAGATTTGATTCGAGCTTGCCGTCTACCCCCTCGGATCATCACACAGCTGCAACTCCAGTTCCCTAAGACAGGTTCCTCCCGGCGCTATGGTAACGTGCCCTTCAGGTATGAGGACTCAGAGACTGTGGAACAAGAAGAGTTTGTGTACACAACTGAGGGTGAGGAAATACCCCAGGGAACCTGCCTGGCAGATCTACCAGCCAGCCCCTGTGGAGAGCCTGAGGAAGAAGGGGAAAAGGAGGAGGAAGAAGAGTCTCACTCAGATGATGTGAGTACAGTGTGCTGCCTTGTAGAGCAGTTGCATCTATTTTCTGACCTAGAGTAGGTGGATTGAACAGTAGCCTCTCTCTGCTCTATCAACAAAATAGACATTTTGTGGCTGGGTGCAGTGGCTCACACCTATAATCCTAGCACTGTGGGAGACTGAGGTGGGCGGATTGCCTGAGCTCACAGATTGGAGACCAACCTGAACAAGAGTGAGACCCTGTCTCTAAAAGTAGCTGGGTGTTATGGCGGGTGCCTGTAGTCCAGCTATTCAGGAGGCTGAAGCAAGAGAATTACTTGAGTCCAGGAGTTTGAGATTGCTGTGAGCTGTGACACCACAGCTTTCTATCAAGGGCAACAAAGTAAGACTGTCTCAACAAAAAAAAAAAAAAAAGAAATAGATGTTTTGTGGTTCCTTTTTCCAAAGTTTATTGTTCATCTATAAAATCAAGTGAGATAATTTATTGGGAAAACTTTTTTTTTTTTTTTTTTGAGACAGAGCCTAAAGCTGTCCCCCTGGGAAGAGTGCCATGGCATTACAGCTCACAGCAACCTCCAACTCCTGGGCTCAAGCGAGTCTCCTGCCTCAGCCTCCCAAGTAGCTGGGACTACAGGCGTCTGCCACAACTCCCGGCCATTTTTTGGTTGCAGCCGTCATTGTTGTTTGGCAGGTCCGGGCTGGGGATTCGAACCCGCCACCTTAGGTGTACGTGGCTGGCGCCTTAGCCGGTTGAGCTATAGGCGCCGCGCCGGAAAACTTTTTTTTTTTTTTTTTTGCAGTTTTGTTTTTTGGCTGAGGCCGAGTTATGTACCCACCACCTCTGGTATATGGGGCCAGCACCATTCCGATTCCTTGAGCCACAGGCGCCGCCCTGTTGGGAAAACTTTTTTTTTAAATGTGTACTTTGGGTAATCGGTAATTCACCCTTTCAAAGCTATAAGCCGAGAGTTGCATTGCTAACACGTCCTTAGTGTAGCAGTATCCTGATTTTTCTCCAGCATCTGCTCTGTGATTCCTGAGGTCTCCTGAAGTTTCTAGCTAAGAATCATCCTGTCTTTCCATAAGTTGTAAGCCAAGGGCTAGTGCAGGATTCTAAAGCTATATTAAGATCCATTTTTCTGCTCTCAAAAAGTCTAGAATCTCTCCAAAGAGAAGGAGCTAGCATCTAAAGGCTGCATGGTGTGGTGACCTAAGTTTGCATGCTGGCTCTGGCACTGTCTCTTGGAGTACTGTCATGGAAAAATCACTTTTCACTACTCTGAGCCTTGGTTTCCTTTCCTCATCTATAGAATGGGAATAATGGTACTTAATTGCTTATCTCACAGGGTTGTTGGAGGAGCTGTGAAGGAGCTAAGTTATGGGAAGGACCTGACATATAGTAGATGATGTGTTAGTTCCTTTTTTTTTTTTTAGAATTTTTTTTTTTTTTTTTTTGAGACAGAGCCTCAAGCTGTCTCCCTGGGTAGAGTGCCATGGTATCACAGCTCACAGCAACATCCAACTTCTGGGCTCAAGTGATTATCCTACCTCTGCCTCCCAAGTAGCTGGGACTACAGGCGCCCGCCACAACGCCTGGCCATTTTTTGGTTGCAGCCATCATTGTTGTTTGGCAGGCCCGGACTGGGGATTCGAACCCACCACCTTAGGTGTATGTGGCTGGCGCCTTAGCCCCTTGAGCCACAGGCGCCAAGCCCCTGTCCTTTCTTTATGACAACATATATAGTCAGTATGTACTGATTAGCATTGAGAGTTCAGAGACTGACAAGAGCTGTGTGCCTAATAATGAGGGGCTTCACGAAGGCTGGAGGACTTCAGGGACGAGGAGGACTTAACCAAGTGGAGAAGAAAAGGGTGTGGAGAGGAGGGCAGATATTTCAGGCAGGGAACAACATGGCCAAAAGCTTGTGGGGGGGGATGAGAGGCTTGTGGGTAAAGGAGCAAACTATGTTGAGAAAAATCAGAGATGGAGAGGTGTGTTGGTCAAGGGCCAGTGCTGCTTCTCAGAGAAATGTGAAGGAATGGAGCAGAGCACCACTCACATGCCTCCTGTGCCCTGAGCTTCCCTCCCTCTGGGCATGAAGCTAGACAGGCAGGTCACATCTGTTCACCTTCTCCCAGGACGATGACCGGTGTGAGGAGTGGGAGCGGCATGAAGCACTACATGAGGATGTGACAAGGCAGGAGCGGACCACTGAGCGGCTCTTTGAGGAGGAAATTGAGCTCAAGTGGGAGAAAGGTGGCTCTGGCCTGGTGTTCTACACTGACGCCCAGTTCTGGCAGGAGGAAGAAGGAGGTAATGCTGGCTCAAGGGAAGGGATTCTCTGTTGCACACGGTGGATTTCTGGCAGTGAGCCCAAACAAAAGGCCAGGGGACAAGTTGAGACCAGTCAGCCTTTTTAGGAAAAGGGGATCAGCAGTGAGATGGAGAGAAAATTCCTCTGCTGTTCCCTGATTCTTAACCCTCCCAGAAGAGATCTAAAAATACAAATAAGCTGGGAAGCCTCTATGGCTTAGTGAGTAGGGCACTGGCCCCATATACCGAGGGTGGCGGGTTCAGACCTGGCCCTAGCCAAACCGCAACAAAAAAATAGCCAGACGTCATGGTAAGCACCTGTAATCCCAGCTACTCAGAATGCTGAGGCAAAAGAATCACCTAAGCCCAGGAGTTAGAGGTTACTGTGAGCTGTCTGACGCTGCCAAGGCACTCTACCAAGGGCAATAAAGTGAGACTCTGTCTCTAAAAAAAAAAAAAAGATCCAGCCTGGGCCCGCCAAACAACAATGATGGCTGCAACCAAAAAAATAGCCAGGCATTGTGGCGGGCGGCCTGTGGTCCCAGCTACTTGGGAGGCAGAGGCAGGAGACTCACTTGAGCCCAGGAGTTGGAGATTACTGTGAGTGATGCCACAGCACTCTACCTAGGGGGACACCTTGAGGCTCCGTCTCAAAAAGAAAAAAAAAAAGCTGAACATGGTGGCTTATGCCTGTAATCCTAGCACTCTGGGAGGTTGAGGCATGAAGATAGCCTGAGCTCATGAGTTTGAGACCAGCCTGAGCTAGAATGAGACCTCTAAAAAAGTAGCCGGGCATTGTGGTGGGCTTCTGTACTAGATACTTGGGAGGCTGAAGCAAGAGAATCACTTAAGCCCAAGAGTTTAAGGTTGCTGTGAGCTGTGATGCCATGGCACTTTACCGAGGGTGACAAAATAAGACTGTCTGAAATAAATAATAAAAAGTACAAACAAAAGCCCCAAGTTCTGAAACTTGTGTCTAACTCTAGGTTTAGATCTCAGTAGAGCAGTCTTTAAACCACTCTGTTGTATGCTTTTATATCCCTGCAGACTTTGATGAACAGACAGCTGATGACTGGGATGTGGACATGAGTGTGTACTACGACAGAGGTACTGGGAAAGTGGTGGCAGTACTGGGACTTGGAACTGGTTCCCTGGCCTTGCAGCGAAACATTCCCAGAGATGCTTAGCAGAGGCTGAAACAGGACCACTTCCCTTGGGGTGGCCCACTGTGAAAGGGTTCCTCTCTTAAAATATCTGTAGTTGAGGACAGTAAGTGCTAGTTGTGGACAGCTTTTTCCCTGTCCTGGTGGAGGAGGAAGGCCATGTGGGAACAGCCTTCAGGGAGCTCTGGATCTGAGGGACAGGCCCTGGTAGAGTGGGATGGTCAGGAGCTCAGGTTCTGGTGAGAGTTTAGATTTTAAAGTCAAAAATGGCCTGGGGGTGGTGAGAGAAGACCTGGGTCTTTAATCTTGTGTCGCATTTGTTGGCTCTTGTGACTTTTCTATACCACAATGTTCTTTTCTGTAAGATGGGGGAGGGCCATGGTTTCTACTTGTAAGGAGCTTCCAGTCTAATGACAGATAACAGAACACCATGAAAATAAACTAAGTATATTTTGTGGGGGTGCTAGAAACCTGATTCCCTCCACTACAAAGGATCCTTCCATAAACTGGGCTTTGGTTCCTCAGATGGTGGAGACAAGGATGCCCGAGACTCTGTCCAAATGCGTCTGGAACAGCGACTCCGAGATGGCCAGGAAGATGTTTCTGTGATCACATGCCAGGTGGGCACCTTTGAGCGTCACACCAAGGTAAGTGAGCACTGTACCTAAACCACTGACCCTCTCTTTTTCTGTCTACCTCCACTCCTCCTCCTCCCATCCCATCCCCCCTCCCTGCAGGAGACCCACTTCTTGAGTCTTAGCCTTCTCTCTACAGGGCATTGGGCGGAAGGTGATGGAGCGGCAGGGCTGGGCTGAGGGCCAGGGCCTGGGCAGCAGGTGCTCAGGGGTGCCTGAGGCCCTGGATGGTGATGGCCAGCACCCCAGATGCAAGCGTGGATTTGGGTGAGTGTGGCCCAGTGACTTAACCTGAGTGCCCAAACCTCTCATCTGTGCCCTGGTTTCCTTCTTCCCACTGGTCTTGGGATGGGTGAACTTCAAAGCAGAGTTAGAAGAAGCAAAAGTGGATTTGGCACTTTTTTGTTCATTTTCTTTATTTATTTATTTATTTTTGAGACAGAGCCTCAAGCTGTCCCCCTGGGTAGAGTGCCATGGCATCACGCTCACAGCAACCTCCAACTCCTGGGCTCAAGCGAGTCTCCTGCCTCAGCCTCCTAAGTAGCTGGGACCACAGGCGCCCACCACAGCCCCTAGCCATTTTTTTTGGTTGCAGCCATCATTGTTGTTTGGCGGGCCCAGGCTGGGGATTCGAACCCGCCACCTTAGTGGTATGTGGCTGGCACCTTAGCCACTTGAGCCACAGGTGCCGAGCCTTTTTTGTTCATTTTAGACCAAGCCCTAAGACTTAACAGGATCATTGATCCCCTGAGAGTTATTCCCCGATTTGAGGAGTTTGAACTTGATGATTGCCATTTGGGAGTCTGTAGTGAGAGAAATTAAATGAAAATTGTATCAGAGACCACCAGCTGCTGGCACTGCCTGTCAATGGATAAATAAGGGGGCTGGAGAGCCACTATCCAGATTTAGAGCTTGTGTCTATGGACAAACCAAATAATGCAGTAGCTACTTCTTTGTCCTTCCCCAACCCCTGTACTGGGGCTTGAGGAAACAGTCCTCATTGAGAGCCCTTTTTAAATCTCAGGTACCATGGAGAGAAGCTGCAGCCATTTGGGCAACTGAAGAGACCCCGTGGAACTGGCTTGGGCCTCATCTCCACCATCTATGATGTGCCTCTACCCCAGGACCAGGGGGAGTCACTGCTCCGCCGCCAGCCACCCACTAGCATGAAGTTTCGGACAGAGATGGCCTTTGTGAGAGGTTCCAGTTGTGCCACAGACAGCCCCTAAAGAGCCTGAGTGACTGGATTAGGGGCTTCCATGGTCAGAATTACTGGGGCCTGCAGGAAAACTCTTCCCAGGCCCTACCTACCACCAAAGCAAAAAAGATCCTGGGATCAGCAGTCTTCAGGGTGCTTTGCTCTGAGCTTCCCTACAGATTCTCTACCTCAAGGGCATTTTTACAAAATTGTTGGATATTAGTGCTTAAAGGTCTCTTTTCATTGGTCTCCTAACCCTGGCCTCTGTTGCCTACCACAGCACCTTGAAAAGTTTGGACTGGGTGAGCTTATCAGCACAGTCTTCCTTGGGGAGTCTGAAGGGGGTTACCCTGAGGGCCAGAAAGGGGAGCAAGGGGCTCGAAAGAGGAGCACCATTTGTGGGGCTCAGAGGAAAACAGAGTCTTGAGGCGGGCCCCTTGACGGTGGAGACCGAGCATCGCAGAGTCCGCAGAGGTGGCCCGGGTCAGCCACGTAACCGAAGAATAAAGTGTACTACTGGATATCCCTTTCTCTCCTGATTGGAGTCTGAAGGGAGGTCGGGCAAGTCCCTAGAGTTTTCCCCGCAGAGCTCCCACATTCGAACAGTCCCCAAAGGGAGAAATGCGGTTGTGTCGTCACGCCCCTTGGCGCTGAGCTAAGTCCGCCGTGAGGGCGGGACTTCCTGTAGAGCTTGCCGCTTCCGGCGTCGTCCGGAAGTCGAGAGCAGGTCTCTCTGTACCCGCTTGTTCCCTTTGCGTAGCGCGGGGCCGGGCTGTTCCTCTCTTGGCGACCCCCCGGTACCGCCGCTGGCACCCAACGAAGTGCACGTCGGAGATCGCCCCGCCCCCGTCTTATCCCCTGCGTGGCTGTCCGTCAGTTTTCCCGCTGACTTGCTGCGCTCCGGGGAGCGTTCTGCCCATGGCTGGAGCCGCCCCGGCCACAGCCTTTGGGCAGGTGGTGATCGGCCCACCGGGTTCAGGGAAGACGACGTATTGTCTGGGTATGAGTGAGTTCCTGCGCGCGCTAGGCCGGCGCGTGGCCGTTGTGAACCTGGACCCGGCCAACGATGGGCTACCGTACGAGTGCGCGGTGGACGTAGGCGAGCTGGTGGGGCTGGGAGACGTGATGGATGCGCTGCGGCTAGGGCCCAACGGCGGCCTGCTGTACTGCATGGAGTACCTGGAAGCCAACCTGGACTGGCTGCGTGCCAAGCTCGACCCCCTTCGTGGCTATTATTTCCTCTTCGACTGCCCAGGCCAAGTGGAGCTCTGCACGCATCACGGCGCCCTGCGTAGTATCTTCTCCCAAATGACGCAGTGGGACCTTAGGGTGCGTCTCGGGATGGGCAAGCCTAATTTGAATACAGAGGAACTAAGGCAGGGAGGACAGATGCCACACCCCCATGTCACATAACGACAAGTGGTAAGGGCTGAGATGCTTTGGAGTAAAACCGACGTGAGTTTGAATTCTGGCTGTGCCGCCGACTCGCTGTGTGGTCTGGGTAATCCAGTTCATTTCTCTGAACCTCAGTTTTCTCATTTGTGAAATGGATGTGTCAGTAGCCACTTAAGATTTTTTGAAAAATAGAAAGGATTATGTAGACAGGGGCATGGAAGTGATTGATGGTTGTAAGTTGGTGAGCAATAGTAAATGAAGGAATGGAGTCATGGTGATTAGACCCTTTTGCCCACAGGAAGGCTCAGTGCAATCCATCTTGTAAGAAATAACTTCGGGGTGGTGCCTGTGGCTCAGTGAGTACGGCGCTGGCCCCATATGCCAGAGGTGGCGGGTTCAAACCCAGCCCAGGCCAAAAACTGCAAAAAATAAAAATTAAAAAAAAAATAATTTCTAAAAAAAAAAAAAAAAAGAAATAACTTCATGTTTCCTGAAAGAAGAAAAAGAATGTGGCTAATTAGAACAGAACAGAAGCAGATGGAGACTAATGGGGAAGGCTTACACTCAAGTTAATTGCCCATTCTGGGAGGGAGACCTAGGCCCTATTGTCCTTCTTCCCCAGATCACTATCACCCTATCCCTTTCTTCTCTCCCAGCTGACTGCAGTCCACCTCGTGGATTCTCACTACTGCACAGACCCAGCCAAGTTTATTTCAGTACTGTGCACCTCCCTCGCCACCATGCTGCATGTCGAGCTGCCACATGTCAACCTCCTTTCCAAGATGGACCTCATCGAGCACTATGGGAAGCTGGGTAAGAGCTCCTGTTCTAGGCAGGCAAGGAGTAAAAGGACAGTACATAGGGCCAGAGGGAACCAAAGATCTCGGGTGAAGAAAGTTTCCCCTGGGACAATGCATGGTATGGTGATAGCCATAGGCAGGTTCTTACCCCTGTCCATTTATTTTGTGCCTCTGTGCCAGATACAGTTGTATATTTTAGAGACAAAGGAGCTACAGTGGGAGATATATATTACAAAGGAATTAAAACAAGGCAATGTGATGGTTCATGGCTGGATGAGGAGTGAGCAGTGCCTCACTGCTCTGAGCCATTAGTGTCTGTACTGAAACCTAAATAGCAAAAAAGAGCCAGCCAAGAGAGAACGGTGCTAGGAAAAGGCATTCTTAGGCCTTGTCTTAGTCTGTGCTGCTATGATAAGAATATTATTAAAATATATATGTATATAACATATATGTCATAAACAACAAACTTTTTTTTTTTTTTTGCAATTTTGGCCAGGGCCAGGCTTGAACCTGCCACCCCTGGTATATGGGGCCAGCACCCTACTCCTTGAGCCACAGGCGCTGCCCCAACAACAAACTTTTTTTTTTGTTGTTTTTTTTTTGAGACAGAATCTCACTTTCTTGCCCCCAGGAGAGTGCCATGGTGTCACAGCTCACAACAACCTCAGACTCTTGGACTCAAGAGATCCTCTTGCCTTAGCCTCCCAAGTAGCTGGGACTCTAGGTATTTACCACAACACTTGGCTATTTTTTAGAGACAGAGATTTGCTCTTGCTCAGGCTGGGCTTGAACTCATGAGCTTGCATGGTCCACCCACCTCAGCCTCTGAGAGCGCTGGGATTATAGGCCTGGCTCCCAACAAACATTTATTTTCCACATTTCTGGAGGCTGGGAAGTCTAAGAATAAGGCACTGGCAGATCCAGTGATAAGAGCCCGCTCCTGGCTTCTAGACTGATGCCTTCTGTCCTCACAGAAAAAGACCTTTGTTTAAGCCTATGGTAGAGAGACAGAGTGGGAGGCCAAGCCCAAGGTAGGGAAGTCTGTGGGAGAAGTGGGCTGGTATAAGTCAGGGGAGTTGCCTAGGGCCCCAAAGCCAGCATTTTTTTTTTTTTCCAAATTAGAGCTTTTCTGAGCTAGGGAGCATCGTTCACTAAATAGCATCTCTAATCACAAAGGAACCTAGGGAAGATAGCTAAAATGACTGGCACCTGAACAGCGGGGCGGGTTGAAGTTTTCTGGGCACAAATGGCCAGTATAGCGAGACCCACCTTCCTCCTTCTAGTATACTGGTTCTCAACCTTCCTAATGCCATAGTGTATTTTTTTTGTTAAAAAGGGGTTATGAACCACAGGTTGAGAACTGCTATTCTAGTGGGAAGTTCTTTATAGAACTTAATCAGGGACCTCAGAATCATCTATTATGCTTTTTTCTTTCTTTCTTTTTTTTTTTGAGACAGAGTCTCACTATGTCGTCCTCAGTAGAGTGCCATGGCGTCATAGCTTACAGCAATGTCAAACTCTTGGGTTTAAGCAATTCTCTTGCCTCAGCCTCCCAAGTAGCTGGGACTACAGGTACCCACCACAACGCCTGGCTATTTTGTTGTTGTTGTCATTTTTGTTTAGCAGGCCCAGGCTGGATTGAAGCCCACCAGCCCTGGTGTGTGTGGCCAGCGCCCTGACCACTGTGCTGTGGGCTCTGAGCCATATTGTGGTTTTTCATTTTACATTAAGAAAGAACTGACCTAGGAAAGGACAGTGATTTACTCAAGAGGCCAACCTGCTAGAATGTAGCATTTATTCAATTTAATCAGCCTTTAAAGGGTTTTCCGGTATGTGTGCCAGGTACTGGGGTAATTACCTGACTGTAAGTTCCACAAGGTCACCATGCACAGTTCTTGGTATATGTTCAATATCATTATTTACTACCCAAGCACTTTTCTGCACCAGGCACTAGGGGTTATAGCATTTAAGCTTCACAACAGTCCCATGAGGTGGATACCTGCCCAGATAGTTACTAAGCGGCAGAGCCAGCAGGCGAAAGCAACTTTTTTTCTTCTTAGTAATAAATATTTGAGTGAATGCAGACAAAGAAAATATGGTCCCAGTCCTCAGGTATTTAGCCTGATGCCAGCTGCTCCTAAATACTGGTTTCTCTCCTTAGCCTTCAATTTGGACTACTACACAGAGGTCCTGGACCTCTCTTATCTACTTGATCACCTGGCATCTGACCCTTTCTTCCGCCACTACCGCCAGCTCAATGAAAAGCTGGTGCAGCTCATTGAAGATTATAGCCTGGTCTCCTTCATCCCTCTGAACATCCAGGTACAGAGGACTAAGAGTCCTCTTTCATTTGGCTCTGGGTTCTAACCATGTCTGAGACTCACCAAGCTAAGGGTGCAGGAAATCTTGAGATCCTACAATGGTCTTTTTTCTGTATCTATCATTGGATTCCCTTGGTTTCAGGCCCATAGGATTTGGTAGGAAGGATTCCAATAAAAAATGTGGACCGAACTTTTGCCACATCTGTTCTGTACTGATAGACTCTCTAATAGGACTAATAGTCTCTCTGTTCCCTCCTCAGTAAAAATGAGTAAGTTCAGGCTCGGCGCCTATAGCTCAACCGGCTAAGGCGCCAGCCACGTACACCTAAGGTGGCGGGTTCGAATCCCCAGCCCGGACCCGCCAAACAACAATGA
>CAUYTI010111552.1:0-23342 GCA_963575145.1 Galago senegalensis | reverse complement strand
CAGCAACCTCCAACTCCTGGGCTCAAGCGAGTCTCTTGCCTCTGCCTCCCAAGTAGCTGGGACCACAGGCGCCTGCCACAACGCCTGGCTATTTTTTGGTTGCAGCCGTCATTGTTGTTTGGCGGGTCTGGGCTGGGGATTTGAACCCGCCACCTTAGGTGTACATGGCTGGTGCCTTAGCCAGTTGAGCTATAGGCGCCAAGCCAAGCCAGAGCTTCTTCTTCTTTTTTTTTTTTATTAAATGATATCTGTATACATTAATGCAAACATGGGGTGCAGTGTAGTGTTTTCATATACATTTTGACATACTTTCATAAAGTTGGTTCACACAAACTTCATGTTATTTGCATAGTTATTGTGTCAAAACCTTAACATCCTAGTTCTAGAAAGGTTCACTTGTACCCTTGTTAGACAGAAATATAGGTGATCTTTCCGGTTACCCTCCCACCACCCAGCCACCCTTCTCCCCTCCCCTTCCCCTCCCTGTATTTTTGGGCTAGAATTAAGTTGTTTCTTCCATTTGAGAAGTATATATTATTTAAGGCATACTGTAGATTTTAACCATCTGCAGTATATAGCTTTAAGACATACCATAGATTTTAGCTAACCTAGCCTAAACAATACCAGTTAAAAACTTGACTATATGGTTATGTGCTCGAAAAGGAATTTTGTGAACTTAAGTGTGCCAGCTAAAAATGGGAAAATGTGGCAGAAATATAATTATAAAATGAGAATTATTTGCCTCCCATGGGTACCCTTGGAGCACGAAACCTGTAAGAGACACTGTGAATTATTGTGACAGATGCCAAAATTTGTTTTTCATTCAAAAATTAGATAACTTCTTGAAAATTTTACTGAAACTATCTGTGTGTTATGTGGAAATTAAAAATGCACTTTAAGGTAGGAAACAGATCCTCATTGGTTGTCTGGGCAGAGTTGTAAGCAACTGGCCTCCCTGTCCCCTAGAAACCTTGGGGCTGAGAGCATTGGCAGTTAGGGTTATGCCACCAAAAAGGACCCTGGGAGTGCTGTCCTTTCAGGCTGGGCCTGAGACTCCCTTGTCTTATTTGAGTCTCCCCGCAGGCAGCCAGCGGGGAGAAGTGCGAGAAGATTCTGCCATAAAAAGCTCTTTGTGCCTGTGGGTCTACAGCTCCCCTCCTCCGGCCAGATACTGGTAGCCTGTAGCAGAACCAGTACTTGCCTGGGAAGCACCATATGTTCAGGGATTAATGACTCCCTTCCCCTCCCTAGAGAGGATGAGCCTGGGAAAGATGGATGAGCCTGGGAAAGATGCCCCTTCCCTAATACCAGGAGCTGCCAGTGGGACCCAGGGGAATGAGATAAACCCAGAAGACCAAAGTGGCAGCTTCAAGGCTCTGAAAATTAGACTGTCACAGGCACATAGCCTGATATTTCCATTGTAACCTCTACATGGACTGTATGGAGGAGAAATAAACATATATATCAATAATTTATTTCATTTAAAATGGTCCAAATGTACCAAATAAAAAACCAAGACAATTGTGTTACAGGTAAACAAGGTAACTGCCTATGATAATTAAGAAATAAATAAAAATAAATAGGACTTAAAGTTTCCTAAAATGCCTAGTATAAAATAAAATTAAAAGAAATAATGACTCATTGTATCAAAGATCAGGAAAATCACAACTGAAACATGAACCGTGAATAATTTCAACATCACATTATTTTAATGAAATTTATACTTTATTTAGATAATTGTAGATTTCGTTAAGTTATTAAGAAAAATGTAGAGAGAACCAATGACAATATTTTACAAAAATATAGTCCCAAATTGTGACCTGTACTTTGACATTGACATAACTCACCCATCTTACTCACCTTTGTCCAGTTTCACTTGTATTAATCTGTGTGGGTTTGCGTATGTAGTTCTGTGCAATTTTTATCTCACGCATGGACACTATTATCTACAGCACAGCCAGGATACTTACCTTTCCATCACCTCACGGTCCCCTTGATTACCCTTCGGTGACCACATCATCTTCCTTCTCTCTGCCCACTCACCCTCGTCCCAACACCTGGCACTAACCTGTTCCCCACTCCCCAGATTCTGTCATTTCAAATGACAGAAGCCTTATAGTGTGTAACCTTTTGACACAGGTATTTAACAGGAGCCTTACAGTGTGTAACCTTTTGACACAGGTATTTTCATCAGCACGATGATCTGGAGACATATTTAGGTCTTTGTATCAATAGCTTGTTCTTTTTTATTTCTAAATAATATCCCATAGGTGTGAATACACCATGCATGGTTTAACCATTCATCTATTGAACAGTATCTGGGCATTTTCCAGTTTTCTAGCATTAAAAAAATTGCTATGCATACCTACACATATTTTTGTGTGAACATAAGTTTTCGTTTTGGGGAGGTGGAATAAATGCCCGAGTGGGCAATTGTTAGGTTGAATGGTAGTTTAAATGTTAAGCTTTTATAAAACCTGAGACTGTTTTCCTGAGTAGCTCTATCATTTTAAATTCCCATCAGCAATGTGTAAGTGAGCCCCATTAATTTTTTTGTTGTTCCCAGTCTATGTTTGTGTTTTAGAAAATGTCTTCTTCGTGTTGTCCTCACCACTTTCTTTCAGGTTATCTCTTTGTGTTTATTTTAGGATCCACATGAAACAATAGAAACAAGATTTCCTCTCAAAGAAGTTGAATGAGAAATGATTAGTAGGGAAGACCAGGGCTGGGCATGGTGGCAGGACTGGAAGTTGCCTGGGACCAGGTGCAATCAGGTGTCCCCTTCACTAGGGGGTGGCCCCCACTTATACAGCAACTTTACCACACACACAAATCAAATCCTACCTGAAAACAAAACAAAAATAAACACAAAACTACAAATTGTTGGATGTTGTGGTTACTTTAAGAAGATCAAAAGGACAAATGTTAAATATATGTTGAAAAATGTGACAAAAAAGGGAAAAGGAGCTTTTAGTAATAGTTAAAAGCAACCGGAATAGAGTTCTGGAGTCTTGGGGTCCAGTCACAGCCTCCCATTGTGTGAGCTCACACTGTCCACTCACTCCGTTTTGCTCTTCGGAGAACTCTCAGCTCCTCCTAGACAGGCATTTTCCCCTCGAAATTACAACAAATAGAATGATTTCATCATTTATACTCAAGTTATAGAAAAATCATCCAGTTACAAATTTAAATAATTTGTAGACTTTCCTCAGGGTTATGGAAGAAATCCTCTCTCTATAAGAATTTGTAGCACGTTTTATAGCTTGTAAGGAATGATTTATATGATGTGATTCAGATTCTACGAGACCCAGGTTCACATGTCACCTCCAGTGCAGATATTTTAGGGGGTAGACCTGTGAGAGAGGTACAGATGGTCACCAGGTCACTACTGCTTAAATACTCTGGCAACCCATGAGAATCTAGTCTTATCTGTGTCCTAAAAAGTGATAAGTAAACACCAGAGACATATATGTTGCTGTCAGGACCTTATAATTGTAATGATTGAAAAGTAAATGAAAATAGATCAATAGAAATTAATAGAAATAGAATATTGTATAACTTATTAAAATATAACTAATATATTTAGTAAAATCCAAGTAATTATTTTTTTCATGTAGTAAACATGTTTTAAGTGTTGCAAAATACGTAAAAGGAGGTTTAATTAGGACAAACCCATTAAATCACATTTGGTTGCTGCATCACCCACTCAAAACAGTGAGAGTATATGGTGATTTATTGTGTGAAAATGAATGCTGATTGCCTTTACCAAGCAAGTGGAGTCATTTTATCACTACAGACAATTGTTGAATGTGCCAGCGGGATTTTTATTTCCAGTGTGGAGGAAATATAAACACACATTTTTTTTTCTTTTGGAATTGTAACCTCAGTCTCTTTCAAGGTTATCCTATTTCTTGTCATCACCTGGTTATTGACCCCTGATGTATACCCGAGGAAAGCTCGGAAATCACATTTGGGTCAACTAATCTATTTTTTTTTAAACCGTGAAATCAAAAGCCTTAATCACGTTAGTGATGCCTGACCATTCTGTTTCAATTCCAGGGCTGTCTAGTGAAACTAATGAACTGACTTGGTGGCTCCAAAACAGAGCCAGGGTCTCTCAGGCCGGTTGTGAATTACGAGCACATTTCCTTTTATTGCCCATAAATCTTCTCCAGTTTTATATTCACAGTAACTTGAAACACCTAAATTCACATCGATGACCGTGCAGCAATGCCCTGGATGTTTGGGATGAATAGTGGGGTTAAGTATATCTCCTATATTTAAAAAACGTATTTTCAGTACAGTCCAACCTTAATTACAGTAAATCAGACCTTATCCAGTGACAAGGTTGATAAATGTCAGTGCCTTTTTTCCAGTATGTGTCATAATAACTCTGCACACTGCATCATGAAATAGTGTTTTGGAGAGAAATGGACCTCGAGTTAAATACTATAGCATCAGGTTTGAAAGGTAATATTGGTTTTGACATGAAACCAATGCGTGACGGGAGCTGAATGACTAAAGTCAGAGGCAAATAATGGGTGTGAAGAAGTTGATTTGCCTGTTATGTGCATAGAGGTTATGAGTAAGACCTTGACTAAGATGGAATTTCTTAGGGAGGTGGTACAAAAAAGAAGTTTGGAAAATGTTTACAAAAGATGCAAAAGAAAAAAAAATAGGTTGAAGGCCAGAAGAGCTTATATCCTGTTAGTGGATGAAAGGCCATGGACATAGGTGCAAACGCAGGTGAAGGGGAGGAGGCAGTGAGGGTCTTTCACCTGGCGGCCACTTAAATACGAGATGGAAACAAGATTCAGGGCCAGGAGGGAGCAAGAATCAAGTCACCTGAAGGAGGTGAAAAGTGGCTAGAAGGCAGTTTTCTAAAGGAAACCAGAGAAAGGTGTTTTAGAGAGTGATGACCAGCTCATGCTTAGCTCTGATGACACAATGGAGAAAGGGCAGAAGGACTGAGAATAAGACAGAGCATCACATGAGCATCAGTATTGTGATGACACAAGAGAATTTGCCATCCCTCTTCTCTCTCAGGTGACTGTGGGTAGCTGAGGAATCTCTGCTTAATAATTTTTAAATTGCTTTTCTAGAACCCTCTGCTGCACGATATGGTTTCTGATAGAAGAATCATTCCAATGCAAATGACTTTTGGTTTATTAAAAAGAAAATTTTCCTCGAGCTCTAGCATCTTTGGGGGTTTTGCTAAGTTCACTGCCTTTAGAAAATCTGTGAAAGTGAGGTTACAGCTGTCATTAGGATTCCCTGTGTGACCATCAGTCATTCTGATGTGAATTTAATCCAGAAAATTTCAGGAAGGAGAGGACTGAGCTAGAATAATGCAGAGACAGGGTAAATCTTATAGCTACGACTGAGCCCCAGTCCTAAGATTTCCCTAAAAATTTTCCCTAAAAAATCCCTATAGTTGTAACATGATCATTATTTAATATGTCAGTAATATTGAGAGCCCCTACTTTGTGCTGAACATTTGTTATGTACCTGAGATTCTAATATGTGCTTTGCTTATTTTAATCTTCCCACCAATTCTATGACTTAGATATTATATCCCAAATTCACACAGGAGTACTGTGGAGCTCAGAGAGATCTAGAAACTCGCCCAAGCTTTCTTTCAGAAATGAGAAGAGTTTGACTCTGCACACTGCCACAGCTCATGTTTGTAGTGTGAAAACATGGATTCATATTCTACTAGATAAGGGATGTCTTTACCTCTTATTCTTTTGTGTTAAAATACTCTGAGGTGTGGGGTAATCAAATTCCATATTCTGCAGTTAAAATAAGTGTCTCAGTTGTTTTCAATGTAGAAGACATGTGCCCAATGCAGTTTGAAAACACAGGACATTTTGTGAAGGAGGAATTTGCTTAAAGGCTTGGTGATGGAGAAGAAAGGACACAAGAGCATAAAAGCAAAGTTTTCATCACACTACAATTTTCAAAAATTGTGTTCCTAACTGGAGGATTATTTTTTTTTTGATAGCAAGTGCTTTACTCTTGCTACACATAGACACTAGGCTGCTTTTTAAATTTATTTTATTTTATTTTTATTTATTTATTTATTTTATTTTAATTTTTTTTGTGGTTTTTGGTTGGGGCTGGGTTTTAACCCATCACCTTCAGCATATGGAGTCAGCGCCCTACTCCTTTGAGCCATTGGCACTGCCCTTTTTATTTTATTTTGAAAAAAGTTTTTTTTAATTGTTGGGGATTCATTGACTGTTTATTGCAGCTCAATTTACAATCTCCAAAATATGAAACAGCCTAAATGCCCACCAACCCAGGAATGATTAACAAGCTGTGGCATATGTATACCATGGAATAATAGTCAGCCATTGAAAAGATGGAGATTGCTACGTCCTTTGTATTAACCTGGACGACTGGAGGATTTTTAAAGAAATATATTTTTTAATTGCTATGTATATATTTTGGACATACATGTGATATTTTGGTACAGTGTATGATAATCAAATCAGAGTATATATATTTTGGACATACATGTGATATTTTGGTACAGTGTATGATAATCAAATCAGAGTAATTGGGATATCTATCACCTCCAACACTTACCTTTTTGGGTGTGCGGAGAAAATTCTAAATCTTATCTTCTAGCTATTACAATTAACTACAATTTCCCTACTTTATCAATAGTAGAATCTATTCCTTTTATCAAAATGTATTTTTGTACCAATTACCCAACTTCTACTCATTCCCCTCTCCCCACTACCCTTCCCAAAGTGTAGAATAAACCACCAATTTATTCTCTACCTCAATGAGACTCACTTTCTTAGCTTCTACATCTGAGTAAGAACAGGTAATGTTTGTCTCTGTTGGCTCATTCTACTTAACATAATGACCTCCAGTTTTATTCATGTTGCTGTAAATGACAAGCTTTCATCATTTTTTGTGGCTTAATAATATTGTACATTACGTTGCATATTCCTTATGTAGTCATCCATTGATAGATACTTAGGTAGATTCCATATCTTGGTTCCTGTGAATGATGCTTCAGTAAACGTGTGAATGCAGGTATCTTTTTGATATATTGATTTCCTTTCTTTCAGATATATTCCCAGCAGTGGGATTGCTGGATAATATGGTATTTCTATTTTTAGGTTTTTGGGAACTCTCCATACTGTATTCCACAGTAGCTGGACTATATTACATTCCCATCAACAACATACAAACATTCTCCTTTCTCCACACCCTTGATGTCATGTTTTATCACTTGTCTTTCTGACAATAATCATTTTAACTGACATGAAATGATATCTCCTTCGGGTTTTGATTTGCGTTTCATCAATGAATAGTAAGGGTGAACATTTTTTTTCACATAAGTGTTGGGCATTTGTATGTCTTCTTTTTTATCGTTTGGGATTTATTGAGGGTACAAAGAAATAGGTTACACTGAGTGCATTTGTTAGATAAAGTCCCTCTTATAATTGCATCTTGCCCCCGAGAGGTATCCCATAGACTGTGACCTCTCAGCCCTCTCTTTCCTCCCCTCACCCTGCTCCTTTATTCCCCACCACCCATTAGTTCATCTGTTGCCTTCATATTAAAATACTCATTTTAATACATTGGATTCTTGCTTCTCCATTCTTGTGATGCTGTACTAAGAAGAATGTGTTCCACCTCCATCCAGGTTAATACAAAAGATGTAAAGTCTCCATCCTTTTTAATGGCTGAGTAATAATATTCCATGGTGTGCATATACCACAGCTTGTTAATCATTCCTGGGTTGGTGGGCATTTAGGCTGTTTCCACATTTTGGAGATTGTAAATTGAGCTGCAATAAACAGTCTAGTGCAAATGTCCTTATGATAAAGGATTTTTTTCTTCTGGGTAGATGCCTAGTAATGGTATTGCAGGATCAAATGGGAGGTCTAATTTGAGTTCTTTGATAAATCTCTGTACTTCCTTCCCAAAAGGTTGTGTTAGTTTGCAGTACCTACAGCAGTATAAAAATGTTCCCTTTTCTCCACATCCATGCCAGCATCCGCAATTTTGAGGCTTTGTGATGTGGGACATTCTCACTGGGGTTAAATGGTATCTCAGGATAGTTTTGATGTGCATTTCTCTGATGATGAGAGAAGACGAGCATTTTTTAACCATTTGCCTGTCTTCTTTAGAGAAAGTTCTATTCATCTCTCTTGCCCATTGATATATGGGATTGTTGGATTTTTTTTGTTGCTGATTAATTTGGGTTATCTGTAAATAGTTATCAGGCTTTTGTCTGATTCATAAAATGGAAATATCTCTTCCCATTCTGAAAGTTGTTTATTTGCTTTGATTGTTGTTTCCTTAGCTGTACAGAAGCTATTCACTTTAATTAAGTCCCATTTCTTTATTTTGTTGTTGCTGCAATTGCCGTGAAAGTCTTCTTCCTTAATTCTTTACCCCAGGCTCCTATTTTCAAGTGTTTTCCCTGTACTTTCTTTGAGGATTTTTATTGTTTCATGCCTTAGATTTAAATATTTTATCCATCTTGAGTCAATTTTTCTAAGTGGTTAGATTTGTGGGTCTAGTTTCAGTCTTTTACATGTGGTTATCCAGTTCTTCCAGCAGCATTTATTGAAAAGGGAATCTTTTCCCCAGTGTATGTTCTCATTTGATTTATCAAAGGTGGCTGTAAGAGGTTAGTTTCATCTCAAGGTTTTTTATTCTGTTCCAAATGTCAAGGTCTCTATTTTTGTGCCAGTATCATGTTATTCTGATCACTATGGCCTCGTGGTATAGCTGAAAGTCTGGTAGAGTGATACTTCTAGCTTTGTTTTTGTTACTAAGGATTGCCTTAGCTCTGCAGGGTTTCTTCTGTTTCCATTTGAAAGAAAGAATTATTTTTTCCAAATCTTGAAAGTATGATGATGGTATTTTAATGGGGATTACATTGACTCTGTAGATTGCTTTGGGTAGAATAGACATTTTGGCAATGTCGCTTCTTCCCAGCCACAAGCATGGTATGTTTTTCCATTTGTTAATATCTTCTGATATTTCTTTTCTTAGGGTTTTGTAATTTTCTTTGTAGAGGTCCTTCACCTCTTTGTTAGGTATATTCCTAGGTATTTCATTTTGTTTAAAGCTACTGTGAAGGGAATTGTGTCTTTGATTAGCTACTCATCTTGGCTCACCATTAGCAGACACTCACTGGATGATTTCTAAGGCAGGAATTAAGGGAGGAATAAAATAACTCAGAGGGAAGATCTATGTCAATACCGGAGCAATTGCTAATACATTGGCAAATGAGTTGATACGTTTAAAAAAGCTTTGTTTAAAATAGTAATAATGCCTACACATATAAAGAGGAAAATAATAAAAATAAAATACTGTACCATAAAAGCATGTAAGTTGGGAGAAGGGTGGCCATAGTGAAAACACTTTATGATTCTTATGTTGAGAAGCATAGTAAAAGATAGTGATTGTCTTTGGACTTCAAGTTAAGAGTACATTTTAAGTAGTAATTTAACCACTTTGAAAAACTATTCATTGTTTCTTTAAAAGTTAAATATATGTCTACTTTATGACTCAGTAATCCCACTACCAGGTAGGTATTTATCTAATAAATAGAAACCTCTGTTTCCAAAAGAACATCACTTTGAATAAGACTATTCATTGCAGTTTTAACTAGAAAAAAAACATAAATGGCCACGAATAGGAGAATGTATTGTAATAAAACCAAACTAAAAATTAAGCACTTGAGTACATTCACACAATGGAATACTACTCATTAATTTAAGTACCATGTAAGTGATATGCACAAGATTGGTGAATTTCAAAAACATCATGCTAAGTGAAACAAGCCCAATATGAAAGAGAATATACTGAATATTTGAAAGTATATGAAAGAGAACATACTGAATATTCAATTTATACAAAGCCCTGTAACTAACCTGTGCTGATAGATGACATCAAAGGGGTGGTAGTTCATCGAATGGTGGTGGAGATTGACTAAGAAGGTACAAGGGATCTTTCTGGGGTGATAAAAATCTATATACTGTTAGGGTATAGTTTGTACAAAAACATTCTTAAAATGATCAGATTGTACAATTAAGATCTATGCTATTCAATGAAAAGAGACATGGACCACATAACTATCAACAAGTAGAGGAAAACACACATTGAGGGGAAAAACATTGCAAATGAAATGCTTTCCAAAAAGGAAAGAAAGAAAGAAAAGAAACAATGAAATTGGAAGAGAGATTACTGGAAAGTACAAAATAAGAAAGGCATAAATTTGTGCTTAATTTATATACACTAAGGTCTCTAATAACAAAAGACAGATTATCACCCTATATGGATTTAGAAAATTTAGCTATATGGCATTTTCATCTATATATAAATACATAAGAAAAGAGAAAGATTAAAAGCCAAAGGTAGAAAAGGATATACTAGGTAATAAACAACTTAACAGAAGATGATATAAATATATTAATATCAGAAAAATGGACAATAAGGCAAACAGTAATAACAGAAATAAAATGGGGTTATATTCTTTTCTAAGAATAAAAAGCTAAAATGAGTACATATATAATATGTATACGTATAATTCTAAACTGTATTCTAATTATGATTTCACAGCCTCAATACATATAAACTGAGAAAAATTTGGAATGGTAACATTATGCAGGAGAACCGCATAGAATTTTTCAGAAATTGACAAAATTTCACATAATATATTAGTAAAGATAGAGAAAATATAGGAAAGTTATGTGTTCATATACTCTGAACATAAACATATAGAATATTAAACTAACTCAGCAATTGAAAAATATTCTTAAGGGAGGAATGGTATTCTTTTAGGCTAGTCTACAAAATATTTCAATTACCCTCAAACAATTGAAAAATATTCTGAAGGGAATAATGGTATTTTTTTAGGCTAGTCTACATCAAAAATAGTTCACATTCTGATCTAGAAATTACCCTAAAACATTTCACTGAATAATGCAAACTTCATTCTCTAACCTACGAGTAAGTTAAAATCCACAGTTATATACAATTGAGAATATATAATGTATATGCCTATATTTTGCACAAAAATAATTGCACATATATACACAACTATATGTGCAATTAAGTTGAATTCACAGTTAATTATACACAACTAAGAAGAACACTAATACTAATAAATGTCTATATGTTACAAAATGATACTTTTAAACAACTAATGGAGTTTGAAGAAAAACTGAGAACAGAAATTAGATAAATTAGATGACATTTGTAAGTCAGTTATCATGCAAACACTATGTAATATATTTCCAAAGCATATGAACCTTTCCCTGATCCACTGAGGCTTTTTTGCCCTCAGCAGTTTATGTAGGTCAGTCTGGCAGCTAAGTGAGTAACATAGTGAAGGTTGTTTTAGGAAAACACATTTAGAAGTAAGATATAATGAAGGCCTTTTCAAAGAACCAACTTTTGTTTCATTGATTTTCTGAATGATTCTTTTATTTTCAATTTCACTTATTGCTGATTTAATGCTGGTTATTTCTTTTCTTCTGCTGGGTTTGGGATTGGATTTCTCTTCCTTTTCCATTTCTTTAAGATGATTCATTAGGTTATTGATGTACAGTCTTTCTGTTTTTCAGATGTTGGCATCTAATAGGATAAATTTCCTTCTTAGGATTGTTTTTGCATTGTCCCACAGGTTTTGGTAGCTTGTGTCTTCATTGTTGTCATGCTCAAGGAAGTTAATAATTTCCTTTTTTATCTCTTGCTTGACTTGACTGTCATTCAGCATAAGGTTGTTTAATTTCCATGCCTTTGTGTGGGGATGACAATTTTTACTGGAGCTGAATTCCACCTTTATTGCTTTGTGGTCTGAGACAATACAAGGTATTAATAAAATCAATAAACCATTGGCCAGATTAACTAAAAACAGAAAAATAAAATCTTTAATAACCTCAATCAGAAGTGAAGAAGAGGGAGTAACAAATGATAGCACAGAGATAAGAGAGATTATGTCTGCCTACTATCAGAAACTCTATCCCTAGAAATTTGACAATGTGAAGGAAGGAGATATTTGCAGGGTATGAATCTGACAAAGGGTTGATAACTAGAATCTATAGAGAACTCAAATTAATCAACAAAAAAGAGCAAACAATTCCATCTATCACTGGGCAAGAGAAATGAACAGAACCTTCTCTGATGAAGACAGATGAATGGCTTGCAAACATATGAAAAAATGCTCGTTGTCCCTCATCAGCAGAGTAATGCAAATAAAAATCACCCCTGTGTGAATAGCCCACATCACAAAGACTCAAAGCTATAGATGCTGGCATGGATGTGGAGAGAACACTTTTACACTGCTGGTGGTACTGCAAACTAATGCAACCTTTTGGGGAGGAAGTATGGAGAATACTCAAAGAACTCAAATTAAACCTCACATTTGATCCAGCAATCCTGTTACTAGGCATCTAACCAGAAGACAAAAATGTGATTTTATCATAAAGACATTTGCACTAGATTGTTTATTGCAGCTCACTTTATAATCATCAAAATATGGAAACAACCTAAATGTCCACCAACCCAGGAATGGATTAACAGGCTGTGGTATATGTTATATATACTATAGAATATTATTATTCAGCCATTAAAAAAGATGGAGACTTTACAACTTTTGTATTAATTTGGATGGAGGTAGAACACATTCTTCTTAGTAAAGCATCACAAGATTGGAGAAGCAAGAATCCACTGTACTCAATTCTAATATGAAGGCAGCAGATGATCTAATGGGGGGGTAGGAAAAATAGGGAGCAGGGAGAGGGGAGGAAGGTAAAGTATGACAGGTCACAGTGTATGACACACCTCTTGGGGACAAGATGTAATTATAAGAGGGACTTTATCTAACAAATGCACTCCATGTAAACTAATTCTTTGTACCCCCAGTGAATCCAAAACAATAAACATATACATGTAATGAAGGCCTGAGAAAAGTGAAAAAGAAAAGAAATGGAGGTAAATTCAAAACATATTACAGAATAAGATGAATAGTATTAGCTACTCAGCACTATGAAAAGAAGCCTAGGATCTTCTGAGGTCTCTGACTTTGTTGTCTGCAAGATGGGGATGGTTGTAATTTTTGACTAAGTTGTGAAATACAGGAAATAGGACTGGCTTGAGAGTAAAGGAGAGATGATGGGTTCAGATGTGAAAGTGTTGATTTTTAGATGATTGTGAATGTGCCCATATTATTCAATGTTTGAGGAGCCTAAATATCAAGGTAGGTATGTGGATTTATGATGACATGATTCAGAGCAAAAGAGGTGAGGAATGCACACAGCAGACAACACAGGGAGATGGTGTATCCTGACAGCCAGCACACTGGTGACCCTCTGGGAAGCAGGTCAGTGAGAATAGTGGGGTTCAGGACCAGATTATTCTGTGCTGGAATGTACAAGAGAAATGAGAAACTGGGGAACGTGATTACAGTCCTTTCTTTAAAGTTTCACCTCAATTAACCATGAGAATTCTTTTATTTTTCTTTTGATAAAGACAAAGTCTGGCCCTGTTGCCCAGGCTGGAGTGCAGTGGTGGGGTCGTAATTCACTGAAACCTCAAACCCCAGCTGCTCAAGTAGCTGGGATTATAGGTGTCCACCACCAAGCCCAGCTATTTTTTTTTTTAATCGATATGTGTATGGGGTGTCTTACTATGTTGCCCAGCCTTGAACTCCTGGCCTCAAGTGATAGTCCTACCTCAGCCCCCAAAGGCCCTGGGATTATAGGCAGGAGCCACTGGGCCCTGCCAAGAATTTTTTTTAAGAATGGGACAGAACTGGACATGTATATAGCCTGGGAGAAAGAAGTTAATACAACGAAAATGCCAAAAATGAAGAGAGGAGAAAATTTTTACTGGACAAAGATTCTGGAAGAGGGTGAATGAAATCAAAGGCATTAATGAAGAGGTTGATCTCAAACAGGATGGGTCATCTTTATCTCTGGCTAGAAATAGGAAATGATTATGAATATAGATAGCAATTTTTTTTGAGGGGGAGAGCTGAAAGTTGAATGTGGTTCATATTAAATCCTGTGTTTTAACAAAATGTGGATGTGAATCTTCTACCATTCTTTTGAAAAATCATCTGCCAAAATTTTAAAGATTTCCTAGGAGAATGGGGGAAAATGAGAAACTTATGAACCTCACTCAAAACTTTTCATTTGTTTCATAGTCTTCAAAATCACTTCATCTGTATGTTTGAATACATTGGTGCTGTGATCAGTCTTAGAGGAATGTGTATGACATTTTTAGAAAAAGCAATTTTTATTGAAAGAAAACTTTTCTCTTGAACAATGGTATGGAGCAAGAAAGGCAAGATATGCTGCTGTAGACAAAACAAAAACCTGTCAGTGGTGTTCACTGTCCCACTTCTGACACCACTTGTCAGGGTCCCTTTGTGGACACCACTTATCAGGTCCCATCTGGGGTGCCACTTGTTGGGGCCTGAGACTGGCCAGGTCTCCAGCCCCCAGCTTATCTAGGTTCCAGTAGCGGACTGGTAGGCTACCTTACTCAGAAACAATTGCTCTTAGGTGCCTGAGGGCTGTTTGCTTTAGCAGAAGGGAGAGAAAGACAGTATTTGAGGGAGTAAAGCAGTCTTAGAAAGAAGAATACATCTTAGCAGTCTTTCATAGAAAGAGATGAAAAGCAGGCATTCTGCAGGCAGGAGAAGCGACAGAGTCAGAATGAGGAGGTCCATGATAGATGTACCTATGCTCCCAACTGCCTTCTTCTTCAGCCTCCTATAGACCCACTCCCATGGCTCTTAACACCATAGGTGTAGAGACTGCCAATCACCAATGCTCCCTCGGAGCTGTCATGTTTATCGGGAGAGCTTAATCCCTCCCCATGCCCTTTTCTCCATGGTGTTACATTACTGAGCTATCCAGGTGTTTCTCATAACTCTCACTTGTCTTTGCCATATGCTATACAGGCTACTACAAAAACCACTCTTTGGTCTAGTGACAGACACTTCTTTGAGTTTTTATCTCTGTTGCTAGTTTTAGGTACTTGTCTTCACTAATACTATATAGGGAGTTGGAAGGACAAGAGGCTTTTTCTCATTTCAAACTATAGTTCATTCTAGAATTCCTATGAAAGTTTTTTTAACTTGCTCTGGGCTAGCTCTTAGTGTATGTAAGTATAGAAATATACACATCTTTGCTGCAAGTATTAATAATAGTGTCTATATTTCAAAAAGATGAATTATCAATAAAAGTCCAATATCCAGAAATGATAAACACATTCTACAAATTCAGTTTTAAAATAAGTCCATCCCACTACTTGCTATATACCAAGATATATTTATGAATTCTTTTTATTTTTTCTTGTATTTTATCTTATTTTTAAAATTCTTAATGTAGGAAAAGAATACACACATAGAAAAATCCAGGTTATTATATTTAGAGAAATTCATCATATTCATATTAAGAAACCAAATGAAGACTTTGATATACAATCCATAAAGACAAAACCACGAACATCAACGTAAAGATAATCAAGGATACTTCATTAGCCAGAAGCATCAGCAAATGACCACAGGAAGGTGAGATGTTACAAAGGAATTACAGAAGATATACAGTCTATTTCTAGCGTGTTGGACAAATTAATTTATTTAGTACCAATGATGTGTGGACCAACTGATATATTTATCATCATTTAATATTTGGAATAATTGATGAGATAGAAATTATTCTGATCCTATACCCAAGAATACTGAGACTCAGAATTTCAATAACTTGCCAAAATGTGCCTGTCAGAGCCAATATTTGAGACAAACCTTATATGCATCATACACCTCAACTTTATATGCTCAGTTCCCCACTTACACCTGCTCCTGAATCTTGGCCATAATGGGAATTATCCATTTTCAGAGTAAAGTAAATTATAGGAAGTGCAAAGGGAGTGGGTAGAGCAGAACCTTTACTTTCTGATTTACTCGAATTCTTTATAAATTCTGGTTATGAGCCCTTTATGGCAATATTCTTTTTTTTTTTTTTTTTTTTGAGACACAGCCTCAAGCTGTCCCCCTGGGTAGAGTGCCATGGCATTACAGCTCACAGCAACCTCCAACTCCTGGGCTCAAGTGAGTCTCTTGCCTCCGCCTCCCAAGTAGCTGGGACCACAGGTGCCCACCACCACACCCGGTTATTTTTTAGTTGCAGCCGTCATTGTTGTTTGGCGGGTCCGGGCTGGGGATTCGAACCCTCCACCTTAGGTGTACGTGGCTGGCGCCTTAGCCGGTTGAGCTATAGGCACCAAGCCAGGAACAGATAATTTTGTCTGAAGAATTAAGAAATTTGGGAAGGATATAAACAGGTGGTAATACTTGAGCCAGTCTTTTTTTGTTTGTTTTTTAAAGAGACAGAGTCTTACTTGTCACCCTTGGTAGAGTGCTGTGGCATCACAGCTCACAGCAACCTCTAGCTCCTAGGCTTAGGCAATTTTCTTGCCTCAGCCTCCTGAACAGCTGGGATGATGGGCACCTGCCACAATGCCCAGTTATTTTTTTGTTGCAGGATGGCCAGGGCCAGGTTCAAACCCACCACCCTTGGTATGTGGGGCTGGTGCCCTACTCACTGAGCCACAGGTGTTGCCCTTGAGCCAGTTCTTGAAGGTAGATACGATTTTTGGCATATTTTCTTAGTAATCTTACAGAAAGATACTCCTATCTTCCACTAGCTCAATGATCAAATATATTTGGCCTACCTTATCATTATCAATAATCATACTCCTAAAATTTCAATTTCAGGCACCCTGTTTCTGACTTCTATCAGGTTGCTTTCCAGCTAGCTCCCTCTTGGGCCCTGATCTCAACAATTCTTTGACTCTAGTAGAACCTGTGCCCATTGAGCCTACCATCTTGTAAACACTGTCTATCACTGTTTTAATGTCTTTCTCCCTTTCTCCTGGCTCAGACTCCATGGTCCATTATCAATACTCTTTTGCATACCCTTTCAAATTCTTTGTCTCTTTTTCACCTTGCCTGTATTACCTAGAAAATTCCAGCCCTGATTAAATCAATTCTCTGCTAGTAAAGTACTAGTAATAGTACCCCGGAAGTACACAGAGCTCTGGAGGGGACATTTACAAATCATTTAGTAAGCTTCTAAAACATCAGATTTCACAAAATACCAGTTCCAGGTCTGTAGACAGTTATTGACACTCACTGACACCTCCCTCTTTTCCACGAGACTATACCGACCTCTATGCTAGAGACCCCGTTATATACATCTTCATGATTAAATTGTCTGGCATAAAGCAGGTACCCAGGAAATGGTAGTTAAATTTTGAATAAATACTCAAACAGGGAAAAGATGTACTTGTATCATGACATATGGCGTAAGGCCCTCAGGTGTTAAAATGAGTCCTAGAGAAGTTATTTCACAGATTTTAAAAACTTGAATGTTAAACGCTTACTTTAGAAAAATGGATGAAGTCAACTGAAATTTACAGTTAAATATTTATTTATTTATTTATTTTTTGAGACAGAGCCTCAAGCTGTCCCGCTGGGTAGAGTGCCGTGGCATCACAGCTTACAGCAACCTCCAACTCCTGGGCTCAAGCGAGTCTCTTGCCTCCGCCTCCCAAGTAGCTGGGACCATAGGCGCCCACCACAACACTCGGCTATTTTTTGGTTGCAGCCGTCATTGTTGTTTGGTGGGTCCGGGCTTGGGATTCGAACCCGCCACCTTAGGTGTAGGCTGGCGCCTTAGCCGGTTGAGCTATAGGCACCGAGCCTAAATATTTATTTTAGAAACACACATATTTTGCTCTTTAGTGCTTCTAAGATTCATATGTATATATACATATATATGTACACATACATAAATATATACCATATATACACATGCATACACACAAACATATTCTAGAAGCTACAAATAACAAAGGTTTTCTTAACTAGATTCTTGGGGAGAATCAATAAACACCAGCAATTCATGTATTGGCTTTGTTGCTCTCCTTTCTATGATACAATCTCACCTGGGACTTAGTGTTATCTAAATCCACACTTACAGATGTCTTCTTAAAATTATGCCATTGAAGTAAAGAGCATTACCAGGAGTAGGAGAGAAAACAAAAGATCTAGCAAATGGGAGACCAATAATGCAAACAAAGGTTATGGCACATATTTATATAAATTTCTAAAATTTAAAGTATTTCATAAATGCAGTGGCACATCTGATATATTGTAGAAGGTCACTGTCAAAAAATTTTCAACAGCTGACAGGTATAAAGGGTATGAGAATGACAGGCCTCCTAAGAACAAGTAGATAAATCTGATTACAGCATTGTACATCTTAGTGCTTCACACTGGTGGCTTTTATTTATTTATTTATTTATTTAGGTTGTAGCCATGATTGTTGTTTGGTAGCCCAGGCTGGATTTGAACCCACCACTTTTAGTGTATGTGGCTGGCGCCTTAGCCACTTGAGCCACAGACTCCGAGCCAAGTTCTCATATTTTCAACAGTTGGTCATTTATTACCATTCTTACTATTTTGGTGCCTGAATTGCCCTAGATTTGACTCATAGGAGTCCCTTCAGTTGTTTTTTTGTATGCATCTATTGTACTTCATTTCTAGCAATAAAATGTTACAGGCTTATTATGTACCCATCCTGCTTTATCCCTAGAATCAGCGATTTTCCAACAAGCCTTGTTTCATTTTAGTGGGAGATGGCATTAGAGACCATAATATGGGTACTAGATGAACACATTATTGCTGGGATGTCTTTGTTTCTGGGTTAGAAAATACATGTATGTATAAACATGTACATAGATACCCTGGTATAGATATATACTGGATTTTCTCAATCTTGGTGCTATTGACTTTTTTTGTTGTTGTTGTTTGTTTGTTTTGTTTTGTTGTTGGAGAGAGTTTCATGTTGTCACTCTCAGTACAGTGCTCAGTGCTGTGGTGTCATAGCTCACAGCATCCTCAAACTCTTGGGATCAAGCAATCCTCTTGGCTCAGCCTCTCAAGTATTTGGGACTACAGATGATTGCCACAAAATTTTTATTTTTAATTTTTTGGCTAGGGCTGAGTTTGAACCCGCCACCTCCAGGGGCTGGCACCCTACCCTTTTGAGCCACAGGCACTGCCTTGCTATTGACATTTTGGATTTGAATTAATTCTTTGTTGTGGGGGCTGCCCAGTGCACTTTGGTATTTAGCAACATACCTGATGTCTACCCACTGGATATCACAACAGTGTCTTCTAACATTGCTAACATCTCCAGTTTTAAAACCACTGATATGTACATACATGTACACATACTTTTTTTTTTTTTTTGAGACAGAGCCTCAAGCTGTACCCCTGGGTAGAGTGCCGTGGCATTACAGCTCACAGCAACCTCCAACTCCTGGGTTTCGAGCGAGTCTCTTGCCTCCGCCTCCCAAGTAGCTGGGACTACAGGCGCCCTCCACAACGCCCGGCTATTTTTGGTTGCAGCCGTCGTTGTTTGGCTGGTCCGGGCTGGGGATTTGAACCCGCCACCTTAGGTGTACGTGGCTGGCGCCTTAGCCGGTTGAGCTATAGGCGCCGAGCCCATGTACCTGTACTTATTTCAGAAAGAAAGCATTAGGTACAGTGATAAATTTTTTTTCATTTGAGACAAAGTCTCACTCTGTCACCCCAGCTAGGGTAGCATCATCTTAGCTCACTGCAACCTTAAACTCTTTGGGCTCAAGTGATCCTCCTGCCTTAGTCTCCTGAGTAGCTGGCACTACAGGCACGTACCACTACACCAGGCTCCTTTTTTTGTTTTTTCTAGACATGGGGTCTTGCTCTTGCTCCAAAGTGGATTGCAGGCATGAGCCACCATGATTGGCCTACAGTGATACTTTTTTTTTTGAAAGGCCACTTTATTGATGGAGATAAAACTGAATGGAGTTCCCCACTGCCCTCCCCTCACTTGCATCAGCAGCTTCACTGGGCATCTGAGACTGGTGTGGCCTGTCACCAGCACAGGTGGGCTGCTCAGCCAGCTTGGCACTGCCCCTCCAAGTCAGGTGGCCACATGAAAACACACCACAGGCTCGGCACCTGTGGCTCAAGCAGCTAAGGCACTAGCCACATATACCTGAGCTGGTGGGTTTGAATCCAGCCTGGGCCTGCCAAACAACAATGATGGCTGCAACCAAAAAATAGCCATGTGTTGTGGTGGGTGCCTGTAGTCCCAGCTCCTTGGGAGACAGGGGCAGGAGACTCGCTTGAGCCCAGGAGTTGGAGGTTGCTGTGAGCTGTGATGTCACAGCACTCTACCCAGGGGGACAGCTTGAGGCTCTGTCTTAAAAAAACACACACACACCACAGCTCATAAAGATTTGTGGATGCACCTCTGAATCCCCCTAAAGGTTTCTGTGCATTTTTTAAAAAATACTGTACAAAATATGTTAAGTAGGAAGGTTAGCTGTACTGTGATATATTCAGGACATCTTTTTAGGATTATCATCTCCCAAATATTACTTTTTATTCCAGTAAGACTTCTACAAGGAGAGCTATACAAACAAAAAAAAGCCTAAATGATTTTAAGAAGAGCAGCAACTCAGCACTGCTTTAATTCATTTCAGTGATACTTTTAATTCTAGTCTTTCCCCACAAAGGTTCTTGTCTTCTCCCATACCATATTTATACTCTTTCTTTCTATAGTGATAGTCTGACTACCAACAATATCAATACATTGACTCATTTGCTTGATTCTGCAATACAAATTTACCATCGCAAGTCCCAAAATCCAAAATCTGAAATTCTGTTAGTGCAGACTTGCTTAGTATAAGTGGAAAATTCCATACCTGACCTCATGTGACAGGTTGCATAAATTATTTAAACTATTATATAAAATTACTCACCAGTTCTGTGTATTAGGTATGTATGAAACAAATGAGTTTTATGTTTAGGTAAAGATACCTTATTATGTATATACAAATATACCAGAACTCCCCCAACACCCCAAACACTAAATCTGAGACACTTTTGGTCCCATTTTGGCTAAGGGATACTCAAGCTGTACTATTAAAATTGTTTTAGAATTGTTTCCCTAGATGTCAGCAATCTTTATGATGAAAACTACAAAACATTCATGAAAGAAATTGAAGAGGATGCACAAAAAATGGAAAGATTATCCATGTTCATGGATTAGAAGACTCAGTATTATTAAAATGTCCTGACTATACAAAGCAATCTACACATTCAGTGCAATCCCCATCAAAATACCAGTGGCATTCTTCATAGAAATAAAATAATCCTAAATTTTATGTAAAACTGCAAAAGACCTGGAATAACCAAATCCAATCTGAGAAAAAAGAATAAAACTGGAGGAATCACATTACCTGATTTCAAATTATATTACCTAGTTGTAGTAACCAAAACAGCATGGTACTGGCATAAAAACAGACAGTCTCTTTAATAAGTGGTTCTGGAAAAACTGAATATTCATATGTAGAAGAATAAATTAGATTCTTGATTTCTCACCATATACAAAATCAAATCAAAATGGATTAAAGATTTAAATGTAAGACTTGGAACTACAAAACAATTAAAAGAAAACATTAGGGAATCAACTTCACGACATTGGTCTGGGTAAGAACTTCTTGAGTAATACCCCCAAAGTATAGGCAACCAAAGCAAAATTGGACAAATGGGATCATGTCAAGTTGAAAAGCTTCTGCAAAAGAACAACAAAGTGAAGAGACAACCTACAGAATGGGAGAAAATATTTATAAACTATCCATTTGACAAGGGATTTTTTTCCTAACAACTCAATAGGAAAAAATAATAATTTGATTTAAAAATGGGCAAAAGAAGCTGAATAGACATTTTTAAAAAGAAGACTTATGGCTGAGCACAGTGGCTCACACCTGTAATCCCAACACTCTGGGAGGCTGAGATGGGTGGATCACTTGAGCTCAGGAGTTCGAGACTAGCTTGAGCCGGAGTGAGATCCTGTCTCTACTAAAAGTAGAAAAACTAGCTGGGCATTGTGTCAGGTACCTGTTGTAGTCCTAGCTTCTTAGGAGGCTGAAGCAAGAGGATTGTTGAAGCCCAAGAGTTTGAGGTTGATGTGAGGTATGACACCAAGGCATTCTACCCAGGGCAACAGAGTGGGATTCTGTCTCGGGAAAAAAGAGAGAAAACTTACAAATGACTAACAGGTGTATAAAAACTGCTGAACATCGGGCAGTGCCTGTGGGTCAGTGGTCAGGTTGCTGGCTCCATATACCATAGGTGGCGGATTCAAACCCAGTGTTGGCCAAACTGCAACAAAAAAATAGCTGGGTGTTGTGGCAAGCGCCTGTAGTCCCAGCTACTTGGGAGGCTGAGGCAAGGGAATCGCCTATGCCCAGGAGTTGGAGGTTGCTGTGAGCTGTGATGCTATAGCACACTACTGTGGGTGATAAAGTAAAACTCTGTCTCTACCAAAAAAACTGCTGAACATCATTAGTCATCAGAGAAATGCAAATCAAAACCACCATGAGATAATCATCTCACCCCAGTTAAAATAGCTTTTACCAAAAACACAGGCAATAATGAATGCTGGTGAGGATGTGGAGAAGGGAGATCCCTTGTACAGTGTTGGTGGGAATGTTAATTCATGCAACTCATTTTGAAGAACAGTATGGAAGTTCCTCAAGAAACTAAACAGAACTACCATATGACCCAGCATCCCACTGCTGGGTAGGGTATATGTCCAAAAGAGGGAAATTTGTATTATAAGAAAGACATCTGTACTCCTATGTTTATTTTGGCACTATTCATACTAACCAAGATTTGAAATCAGCTTAAGTGTCTATTAATAGATGAATGGCTATTCAAACTGTGGTACTTATGCACAATGGAATATTATATAGCCACAAAAAGAATGAAATCCTGCCATTTGCAACAGCATGGATGGAATTAGAGAACATTATGTTACGTGAAATACGCCATGTGGTGGCTCACACCTGTAATCCTAGCACTCTAGAGGCCAAGGTGGGTGAATTGCCTGAATTCAGGAGTTTAAGACCAGCCTGAACAAGAGCGAGACACCCACCTCCCCACCCCCACCCTAGTCTCTATAAATAGTCGGCCATTGTGTGTGGCAGGCACCTGTAGTCCTAACTACTTGGGAGGCTGAGGCAAGAGGATCACTTGAGCCCAAGAGTTGGAGGTTGCTGTAAACTATGACTCCACAGCATTTTACCAAGGGCAACAAAATGAGACTCTTGTCTAAAAAAAAAAAAAAAAAAAAAAAAAAAAAAAAAAAAAAAAAACAAGTTAGGGTTTAAGTTAAAATAGTTGAAATAAAAATTTACAAAAAAAAAAATTAAATAACAATTTTTTACAT
>CAUYTI010111551.1:0-19568 GCA_963575145.1 Galago senegalensis | reverse complement strand
CAGAGCTCCGTCTCAAAAAAGTAAAAAAATAAAATAAAGCGAAGTAGGCCTTGACACACTTGGATACAGGTGTTGCAAGTGGCAGTGGCATGATGTGGAGGCACAAGGTACCAGGAACTCAGGCCAGAGCCAGAGAGTTTAAGATGCACAGGGCCAAGTGGAGTCTGGAGGGAATCCATGCGGAAGGCAGGGGCTTCAGCTGCAAGTGGGAAGAAAAATTTTAAAGGCACAGTGTTGCGTGGAGGTTTCATGAGAGACAGACAGCGTCACTACAGGTGCAGTCTCGCATCTGGAATTATTATAGTGAAAGAGAGAGACTACTCCTCTGGGGGAAGTAGCAGAGCGTTATTGTTCAAGTCCACCTTGTATAGTTGGGTGGTCATGTAGACATGATTAATTAACATGCAAAACATTCATACTATTTTCTAAAGTTAGTTCAACCTTCAAAAAGACACAAAGTTTGAAACCTTGAGACAGCTGCAAAAGGGAGTTTGTCTAAAGACTTGAGACTACCAAAAGGGGAGTAAAACGTTGAAGTTGCACTATACACTCATTGTATTACAGAAAGCAGATTTATGGCTTCTGTCTCTGGCAATCTGGAGGCCTACGTAGTTTTCCAATAGAGTTCACTTATCAACCCCTAGGCTGTGTCTCAGCAGAAAGGTTTTTAACCCCTTCTTTGCAGGCTTAACAGCTAGATGGCCAGAGTCACTGTAGATGGGTTTTTATGCTCTAATCCCCAGGCCCTGTTCCATGCTGACCAGGGATACCGGGTCATCGCCAGAGTTGCCTTCCACAGAAGTCTGTCCACCTGCCTCTGGAGCTTAAAGGGAGCACGTAGTTTGTGAAGGAGCACACAGCTGTGGGGTTTTACCCCACACCTAAGCCACTGCTCCCAGCCTTCTCTCTCTCTTTAATTCTAATGATCACTTCATATATTGAAGCTGCTAAAAAATGTATACACATTTTAAGAGATGTTATTACGTATTACCTTTCAAAGTTAAAGTGAATTATGATAGCTATGTGTAATATGATGCTTGCTCAAAAGATGGCATTAATCAAATGAATGCTAGTATCACCTTGCAACAAGCAGGACAAAGAAAATGGCAGAAGCATGGCTGTCATTTGAGGAGGGTAAGATCATTTGAAGTGGTATTTGAAATTTGAGAACATTGTAGAAGTACGATGACAATGGAGGCGTGAGTATGCAACAGAACCTCCCACAACGCATGCCTTCATGGTACGTTTGAGATGCACGGTACTGTGCATGATGTGCACAAGGGAAGATCCTGGAGACCTCACACAGCCACAAGCCCTTCTTTTTCTGCTATGGTGTTGGAATAGTTTACACGCTCACCACAGAAGTCTACGAAACAATGTGCACATGAGACAAGAGTTAGCAGAACAAGTATATGATGTATTATTAAAACAGCAAAATGGAAAGTTTTTATCCCAAGATTATTACACAAACTGAGACGTGAGAGCTTACCTCAATGAGAATTTACCGGGATGACAGATAGGAAGAAGAGGTGCGGTTGTGTTTCCTCCACTTCTCCTGATTTAACATCTCTTGACTTCTACCTGTGGGGAAATGGTGTAGTGTAGAAAACCAGCTACAATGACAGTACTTTGGGAAGAAATTGAAACAGCACATGCAGTGATACTAGTGGACACTTCGGTCACTGCTACCCAAGAAGTAGTTGACCATAATTGGAAGTGTCTGGATGCTGATGGTAACCACTCTGAGCACCACTCGTAATTGCAGAAGTCAGACGTGACTTATGTACATCTTTTGTTATTGGCATATATTGAGCAGTGAAATTTTAACACAGTTTTTTTCTCCTTTCTTAAAATGCAAATACATTTTGGGGGCATCTTCTGTATTTGGATGCTCCAGTGTTAGGTTCATATTAGGGTCATAGAATGGTTTTGTCCTCTTTCTGAATTTGTCCTTTTATCATTATACAATGACCTTTGTCTCTTATAACTTTTGACTTAAAAGTTATCTGATGTAAGTATAGATATAGATATTCTTGCTCCCTTTTGGTAGCCCTTTGCATGAATTTTCTTTTTCTGTACCTTTACTTTCAGTATATACTGAATTTCTTGCAATAGCTAGTTAAATTGTGTTTTTAAATCCACTCATCCTAGCTATATTTCTGTTCTTTTCTTTTCTTTTTTTCTTTCTTTTTTTTTTTTTTTTTTTGCAGTATTTGGCTGGAGCTGGGTTTGAACCCACCACCTCCAGCATATGGGTCTAGTGCCTTACCCTTTTGAGCCACAGGTGCTGCCTCCTAGCTATATTTCTTAAGAGGAAGTTTTCATTCATGTACATTTAAGATTACTTTGGAGAATACTTCTCTTCCTTATTTGTGCGTTAGCTCTACCAATGGCTTTTACATTTTTGTGTTTTCATGATGATAGATATAATCCTTTCACTTTCAGTTGAAAGAATCCCTTAAGCATTACTTATAGGGCCAGTGTAATGCTGATAAACTCCTTCAAAGCTGCTTGTCTAGAAAAGATTGTTTCTCCTTCATTTAAGAAAGGTAACTTTATTAGGTGTACTATCCTTAGAAGACAGGGGTTTGTTGTTGTTGTTGTTGTTTTATCTTTCAGCATTTTGAATACAAAGTGTCCCTAAAGTCACCATATGCAGGGAAGGTGGGAAATTGTAGCTAAAAATACCTTTATTTACAAAATATTCATTAACCAAATTTTGCAAAATTTTCTCTATATATTGGCCACCTCTTTGTGGAGAGGTATATCACCACGGTCTCTTCTGGCCTGTAAAATTTCTGCTGCAAAATCTTCCATTAGTCTGATGACGGCTTCCTTGTAAGTGACTAGACACTTTTGCTGTTTCTAGAATTCTCTCTTTTTTACTTTGTACAGTTTGACTATAATATGCCTTTAAGAGGACCTTTTTGTATTGTATTTTTGAGGGGGCTCTCTGAGATTCTTATATCTTACATTTAAACATCTTGCTAGATTTGGGATGTTTTCAGCTATCATTTTGTTAAATAGGTTGTTTTTTTTTTTTGTCTTCTTAGGCACCCAACATTCAAATATTTGGTTATTTTATGAGACATATTCATGTCTTATATGTCATGTAGGCTTTGTTCATTCTTTTTTCCTTTATTTTCATCTGACTTTATTTTCATCTTCGAATTCAGAAATTTTTTCTTCCATTTAATCTAATCTACTGTTGAAGTTCTGGAATGTATTCATTTAATAAATTCTTCAGCTCCATAATATCTATTTTCTTCTGTTCTATAATATCTATCTCTTTGATAAATATCTCATTTATGGTCTTAATTGTTTTTCCGGTTTCTTTGTATTACTTTTCTATATTCCCTTGTATCTCAATGAGCTTCTCTTGTGTCATAACTTTTGATTTGTTTTCCACAATTTCATAAATTTCTTTCTTATTGGAATCTGTTACTAGAGAATTGCTGTGTTCCTTTTGAGGAGTCACATTTCTTTGCTCTTTCATTTCATTTTTCTTGGGTCCCTACATTGATATCTGTACATCTTGTGTAGAAGTCACTTTTTCCAAGTTTTTAAAGCTACTTTTGTAGGGAAGACTGTTTCCTAAAGATGTATATTTGGTATTGGTTGAACTAAGCACTTTGGCTTTTGTTTTAAAGGAGCAATAGTGTGGTCTTCACATGATTTTGCCAACTGTAAGTAGTAACAGTGTTGTCTTTGATTTCCTCAGTGGTCTAGCATAAATGTTGAGTGGAGGTTTTGGTGAAATTTTGCTAGGGTCAAGAGCACCAGGTGGGCCAGTATTTAGGCTCCAGTGGTAGCAATGGTGAACCAATAATGCTCATCTTGGGAAACCAAGATGTTTCAGATTAGCACCAATGTTAGCAGATCCAGGCAAGCCAATCCTTGGGGCATTCTCAAGTGCTGGTAGTTTCAGTGGTAGGTCAGGTGGATGAGTCCTATGGACCATGGGAAGTGGGTGTGGCATATATGATATCGGTACCAGTGACAGGACAACTTTTTGGCTCCCAAGAAGATCATGCTGATATTGTAGTGGCTGTGATGTGCTGTATAGGTCAGTCTGCAGCCCACAGGTGGCATGTGTGGGTGAATACCAGCTATACTAGCAGGAGCAAGTTTGGTGGACCCAACCTCAGGCCCTTAGGAGAAGTGGCCAGGTGTCAATGGTAGTGGACTGGACTGGGTGGTCCCCAGCCTCACAGACAGCTTGCTCAAGCATTTGGGAGCAAAACCAGGCCGAACAAACTGGTCTTCAGGACCCCAGTGCATGCACACACTGACTATGGCAGGCAGGAGCAGGGTGATTTCCAGGACCCCAGTAGAATGCTTATGTAAGACCAGCAGTGGCTACACTGCAGTCCTGCACCAGTGAGGGTGGGGTTGGTGTCAGTGGTAGGCAGATAGCTGGAGAGTACACCCTTTGTTCAAGTTTAAGTCCTGGCAGTGGCAGCCCACAGCAGCGGTGGCTGTCAGAGTAGGAGTTTATCCTCATAGCACGTAAAAATGCACAGCAGCTTTGCTACTGTGGGCAGTGGGGTTACTGCTAATGGCTTGAGGTTTAGCTCTAACAAGAACTGCCAGCTACAATGGTAGCTGGAGGTGGGGAATGTCAGTGGGCTCTGGGGACATAGAGATGCAGGATGCAGCCTGGTAGGGGCTGGGATTTCAATATGGCATTTCCTGTAGCTGCCTGGGATGGCAGGGGCTGTCTCTGAAGAAACATCTTCATATGCTGTTAGTTTCAAGGCCCTTGAGGTGTCTTCTGGCTAGGCCTGCAGGAGTCTCTGGTGAGAATGTGGAACACTAGAGTCTCTCTCACCTACCCTTGCCCCATGTAGGGGAAGCTCCCCAGGCTCCCAAATGGTCGTGTCAGGGGTGTCCAGACTTTTTACTTCTCTGTGTCACATGGAAGAAAAGCCATTGTCTTGGGCCACACATTAAATATACTAACACTATCAAAAGCTGACCAGGAGGAAAAAAGTTTCATGCCTAATTATCATGATAATTGATGCCACAGAAAAGCAAAAGAGTCCTCATGCAATCCACATACAGCCTACGGGCTACTGGTTGGACACCCCTCCCTCCTTGCTTTAAGTGTTTCCTGTTACTCCTCTTTTGAATTCCAGTGTTTTCTTCTAGATGACCTATGTGAAATGTGATTATCTACTCACTATTTCAGTTCTTCTTTGTGGAGCAGGTTGCTACCTGCTGTCCCCAGGCAGCTGTCTTGAAGTCCACCCTGTGTAATTTCTGACCTCCACATCGTGGCCGCAGAGATCCGTAGCCCTGAGTGATGGTACACTGTCCCCTACCCTGTGTGCCTGTAGCTCTTCCCTGTTTTTGTTGCTCAGAGTCTCAGCTGTCTCCTAATTTTCTTAAAGAAGCAGCTTGTGTTTTTTGTTTTGTTTTTTAGAGACAGAGTCTCAAGCAGCTTGTGTTTTTGCATGTCATTGTTGGATCTGTATAATTTTAGAGAAGAGAGATGGGAAATATTGACTTTATGTCATTATTGACAAAAGTAAAAAGAATCACTGATAATTTTCTGAAGATCCAGTAAGCAATGAAAATGTTATCAACTCCGAGGATTTTCAAAATCAAGATATGTGTTGGATTTTGTCTGTATAAGTATAGAAGTGGTTGAAGCCATTTTAGTTTTACTAGTGCCCTCCCAAATAATCTCCCCCTTGTGCCTGAGATTTTGTCAGGAAAGGATAAATATTAGTGACTTCAGTTTTTTAAGTTGGAAAAACTGAAATATAGAATTTTTAAAGGAAATTCTTCCAAATTGCACACACTAAACAAATGTTAACAGCCTGCATACTATGATTCGTTGTCTTCACATACATTATTTAATATAATTCTCAAAAGAGTCTTTCCATGTTGGGATTATTTTATTCATTTCATAGATGAGTAAACAGGCTTGTGGAGAAAAGTGATTTTCTCACAGTGGTTTAGGTAGGAAGCAGTTTATTGGTGGTTCAGATATGAAAATAATCACACTTGCTTCTCTTCTAAATTCTTAAGCACTTGAGAACAGATACTGGAGACAAATGAAGGTTTGCATCAACTATACTGAGCTGGAGGACGTGCCTTATTCCTGCTGCTACATGCCAAATCTAGTTGGTGAGACTTGCTGGGGAAAAGCTGGATAATCTACAGAACAAAATCTGGGCATATCCATCCGGCCATCTGCCAGAATAGTTGCAGCCTGAATCCTGCCCCACTGAGAGAGCTGAGAAGTGGCAATCCTCAGGCTTGTACCCAGGATTGCACCCTGCTTACTACACACCAGCAGGAGGAGAGAGAGATTTAATAGATAATGTAAGAAGAAATAAAAAATAAGCCAGAGCTGGGGCTACTGACAGGGAATGATCCTTATCCCAACTCCACCATTGAGAGGGAGTATTCCTCAACGGTGCTCTCTTGAAGCCATGCAGAGCCCCTCCCTTTTATGGTAACAGGAATATAAAGTAAGAAGTATTTATGGTAAAAAGCGTCTTAAGTGTCTCACTGGTGTGTCCAAAGTCAGTGAGCCATCCACTGCCCTCTAGTCAGTGGAGAAAAGACAACTGGAATATTTGACTCTTACCTTTAATTTCTAGTCTTTGCCATTAATTAAAAATGGCTGGCTAGAGGATAGAAAGCCTCTCTCCCAAGGGGAGTGCGATTGGGTCGGATTTCCCACCGCTGACTCCAGCATCCTGGTTATAAAGCAGAGGTTAGCACTCTCCATGTCATTCAAGCTCTTTGACAGTTAAGCTCAAACTCTATCTGTCCCTTCTCTGAAAGGTCAACAAATTATTCCTTTTTCTCTTTCCATCTCTGGAATACTGCAGCTTGGTCCCTCCTTATACCCCTTTGTTTAACTGTCCCTTTTTAATCTGCCCAATTTGATTCCCTTTTCTTTTTTTTCATAGTCTATTAATTGTTTTCACCAAGTGCATTTGCTATTCATGCTGCTGAGTTCCTGCCTGTGATCACCTTGAATATAGTTCAGCTTTCTCACTTAATAAACCATTTACATAGCATGTTCTATTGACAAAATTTTTTTAATTAGTTCTTCCTTAATAGGGCTTCACTATACTTTTCCTGGGCTCTTCCTTGCAATTCTTTCACAAATCTCCTCACTCTATTTTTTTCTAATTCATTGTTACTTGCCTGCCGTTTGTTTTCCAATGCATGGTCTTTAGCTTTTCAGCTAGATCTTCACAGACATCTGCTGTGGGGTCAACTGTGTGGAACTGTAATTTCCCCGAGCTTCACCACCCTCTGGGCACATATATGGGAGCACTAATATTAATACCTAATTTTTCTGGCTCATTTCTCCAAACTGCCAACGCATGAACACCAGGTCCCTGAAAATAAACTCTTAAGAAATTTGAGAAGCTAAAGTATCACAGAAATGGAAGAAAAAGTATCCAATGTACACAACCCTTCTATGAAACTAATATATACTTTGCATATGGAAGAAACAACTTAATTCTAGGCCAGTGTTTCTCTTTTGATGTCCTGTAGTTGATTCCCGTTTGTTCACGACAATCCAGGTGATAATGAGGTTGTCCTGAAATATTGTACAAAAAGTGATTTATACATATTTTATTTAGAAACATATTCAGAAACTGCCACTTAGCCATGCTTGTACAGAAGACAGACACGCACTTTCAGAAACAATCATCGTCCCTCCCACAGAGTGGGGCACTCTGAGCCCTGGCTCCTCCGATGAGAGGTCCACTTCCTCACGGAGTAAAGAAGGGTCTGAATTACAGAGAATAACAACACCTCAGAAGCACCACACTGTTCTAGATAAGAAAGAACCAATGATCAAGCATAGCTCACTCATTAACAAATGCATTTAAAGGAAAATGCATCACTTACAGTTACCACTCCCCTTACCAACTACCTCACCTCACCAACTACCGTAACACTGAATTCCGGAAGAGCCTTGGCACAGCTTTATTACCTAGCAGTTGTGCACCAATCGCCATCTCCCCTTAACTATTACTGCTCCCTCTCTGGGTGTTTAATCCAATGATAAGGAAACTTAGAAAGCAAAGTGAGTATTTTGTAATAATAACTAGTAAATGTAAAATCTATGAAGCCCTGGGTTCTGTGTTAGTGTGCTGGGATGGTGACCAGGCAGGCCTCCTTGGGCGATCTCAGGTGCAGGCAGCCCATCCACCACCACAGGGCTGTCAGGACCCTTCCTGGCTGCAGACAAGTTCTGCTAGGTCCTTTCTGTACCCAGCACAGTGGACATGAAGGCCAGCATTGTGAATGGAAGACCCAGGCCTTACAGAGTGCATGTGATGCTGTCTCAGATCACTCTGTGACCATGGTCTTGACTTGCAGAAGTTGGGAGTGCTAGGCAGAAGTCCGTGGGTTATGTTGGTTCCCCGGGCCTGATTGGAGTGTCCTGGGCTAGCATTAGAATTTGTAAAATCTCTTCCAAGATACTGAAGGGGGAAAGACAGCATGGGGTGGTGAGTTTAGGTTGAATATTTTTTAAATCCTGAGAAATTTCAAATAATTACATTTTCATATGTTAAGTTACCAAAAGTAATGACAGTTATCTCTAGGTCTGGTGAAGATAATTCATCCTAGGAATATATCCATACCCTTCTCTGCTCTGAGGCCCCTGCATCTGATTAACAGTTGCTGACTACTTATAAGAAGAAATATGAAAAATTTTATGTATATAAAGTCCAAATACTATGATGCTTCCCTCCAGACATCTAAAATCTATTGTGTGTGTGTGTGTGTGTGTGGCTATTGTTTCAATTTTTGCATTACTTTTTCAAATAATCCAAAATATCACAAAACCACAAGTAGATACCAGCACACCCTTATCAGAATAGCCATTACCAAAATGTCAAAACACAATAGATGTTGGCGCTGACGCTGTGGGAAAGGAGCACTTAGACACTGCTGGTGGGAATGTAAGTTAATACAACCATGTGGAAACAGTGTGGATAGTACTCAAAGATCTAAAAGTAGACCTACCATTTGATTCAGCAACCCCCCTGCGGGGTATCTACCCAAAGGAAAAGAAGTCATTCTATAAAAGACACCTGCATCCGAGTGTTTATTGTAGCATAATTCACAATCTTATAGGCACGGAATCAAGCTGTGTGCCATCCACTGAGGAGCGGGTCAAGCAAATGCAGTGTATGTATACAATGGAGCTGCTTAGGCGGAGAAGGGAAAGGAGGGATTCCCTGCAGCAATTTGGATGGAACTGGAAAGCATTTTCCTAAGTGAAGGAAGGGAGAAACAAGTACCACGAGTCTGCACTGGTAAGTGGGAGCTGGAGGACGTGTAGACATGGTCATGGGCATGGGCGATGGACACTAGCATCCAGGAAGGGGCAGGCTGGGAGCGGGCAGGCATGAAAAGTACCAATTGTGTACAATGCACACTACTCAGGTGATGAGTACCCTGAAAGCCCTGACTTCACGACTGTAAAGTTCAGCAATGCTAAAAAAACAAAGAAAGAAAAACCACATCTACCCCCTACATTTCGTGAAGTATAAAAAGGCATATAAAAAGGAACTTTCTGAGGATTGTGTCTTTTTGTTTTCAAATAGTGTTAAATCCTGGGTGATGGTGTTAGTCTTGATAATCACAGCAGACGAATCTGTAAGGCTCCTGCTGGACACCTGCTCCTGGGCTGCTCAAAGCTCATTTCAAGGCTCTTTTGACGTTTTGACAGCCCCCCACATGAGGGGAGGGGACCACTGCGGAGCATCCGTCCTCCTGGAACAGCCCTAGGAGCATCCTGTGGCTGACCCAGGCATGGAACAAGCAACTGGAGGTGGCAGTGGGGATTTTGCAGGAGGAGAGCCTTGCCTAGTGGTTGGGTGCCTCCTCCAGCTATGTCATTCTTGGCACCTAAGTTTGGTTTTTATTTGTCCTAAAGGTATGGGGGCTACTGATCCCATTTACTAAACCTATCTTTACTCTTATAAGCTGGATGAGGTTCTCTTCATTCTGACTTAGCTACTAAATAGCTTATATATATCTTAGATGCAATGGATCACCTGGTCCAGCCACCCTGTGCACAGAAAGCGTCCCAAAGGAGGTTGGAAGTTGCACTGGGCCAATACCAGGGAGTGCCACAGAGGAGGCACACAATCAGCCCCACACTGAGATAGAGGAATTTGATATTCCTGCACCCCCAAAGCTTCTGGTGTCGGCCAGAGACTCAGCCTGGACATTTGGCTCAGGCCTGGGTGGCCTCTCCCTGTGACTGTAGTGGTGGCTTTGGCCTCCCTGGGACCTGCTTCTGACCTTGGACACTCAGAGTGGACCTTCCCTGGCCTTGACCACTCTGCTCCAATCCTTCTTATAGAATGCTCCAGGGACAGGCAGTGAACTGACCCCAAAGGCTGACAGGTCCTGCCCAGTGGGTGGCCTGGGCCACTGAGAGGCCTTGGTCACTGGGACACGACCTACAGGGGCCCACGCAGGACTTTGCCTCCATTCCACAACTTTAGGAAAGAAACAGTATAGCTCTGTGATCTCTCCTGGTAGATTAGAAAATCCAACAGGTTTAATAAATGACTTCTGAATAATAAATTAATAAATGGGATGAAAGCATAAGGAAATGGAGAGCAAAGACAAATTGCAAAATCAACAATAATCATATTCTAACAATATGCATTTTAACTGTGATTTGTAGACAAGCTTGGGTCTTCAATCAGAAAGAGAATAAGAAGGACGTATGAAAAATGTGTAATCTTTGCCCAAGAGACAAAAGATTACTGTGTATTAATCACTGTCTCACATAAGTGAGTGTAAATCTGTAAATGGAGACCAGGTTTTAGTTTCTCTTCTTATAATTCAGTTTATTTTGATGAAAGTCACACTCGGGTTGCACCGTGTGGGTGTTTGTTAGCAGGGGACCTCTAGTTCCAGATTACCCATCACTTCACTTTGTCTCCTGGCCTTTGTTGAGCATCTCCACACCAAGGAGCCTGACGTTCAGTACAAGCCACTCACATTCTCAGGTTCTGGGGCCAACTTGCTTGGGTCCTGCTCCTTGTGGTCCGCTGTCTGTGTCTTAGCCACTGTCTGTTGAAACAGACATGAGGTTCTCTCCTGACTGCTGACTCTGTGGACGTTTCCTGAGACTTCTGCACCTCTGTGCCTGATGCCGGGGTCTCTCCCGATCCTGTCTGGCCCCCACACTCCAAGGTCCTGGCGCATCCCTGCCCCCAGTCTTTGAGGCAGATGTGGCTTCACATCTGACCTGGTAAGGTAGAAGGCCCAAGCCGCAATGGTAGGGGACTCCCTCTTTGATGATCTCTATTTTCCCCTGTGATCTCATTCCTGACTTAAGCCACCTGTTTGTTGACAATGCCAGTGTTTATCTCTTGGCCTATGAACCCCAGGAATTCTGGGCTGCTGTAGGTAAATGTCTACCCCTAATGCTTACTGGGTGTCTAACAGGAATCTCATGCCCAAAGCCAACCTCCCATCTTCCTTCTGCACCCAGTTGCCATAGCTCATGTGGGTGTTCAGGCCAAAACCCCTAGGTCCTGCTTAGACTGCCCTGTCCACAGCAGATCCTACTGGCTCTGTCTCCAGAGGGCGCCTGCAGTCCCATCCCTCCTCTTCTCTCTGACCCTACCCTAATCCTTGTCTAAGCTGCCTGGACCTCTTGCTGATGCTGTAGGAAATTTGGGGAGACTCACATCTGTGTCCTGGCATGGACAATGTCTTGAAGAGGACCCAGAGCAGACTTCTAAAGCCTGAGTCAGAATGAGTCCCTCCCAGAGCCACACTCCCACCCTCCCTGTGACAGAGAGCTCAGGTCTGCCTGAGGCTGAGCTCAGCCCTGCAGAGAGGACTTCTGGAACTCACACCACCACGTCCCGTCCTTCAGCACATGCTCCAGAGCATGTTGTGCTGGTTTTGAACCTGGTTAGCAAGGAGGTATGGAGCTGGTGTTTCAGAACATGGTGGGGGGATGTGGTGTGATGTGGTGTGGGAAAGGAGCTCAAATGCACGCCCGGGTCCACATGGCAGCTTCTGGAAGAGGGTCCTGCCAGAGTGTGGGCAGGCTCCCTGAACATGCAGGACGTGCCCCATAGGCAACTAGGTCTCTGCCCACCTGCACGTCCAGCTCCTCCACAGTGCCCTGTAGGCAACTGGGTCTCTTCCCCTTCCCACCTGCACATCTGGCCCTTCTGCAATGTCTAGTAGGTGACTGGGTCTCTGCACCTTGCCCACCTGCATGTCCTGCCCCTCTGTAGTGTCCCATAGGTAACTGGGTCTCTGCACCTTGCCCAACTGCATGTCCTGCCCCTCTGTAGTGTCCCATAGGTAACTGGGTCTCTGCACCTTGCCCCACCTGCATGTCCTGCTTCTCTACTCTGGAGTCCCTGTGCCAGGAAGGCTGTAGCCACAAAGCTGTACATCAGGGACATGTTTACATTTCCTTGCCAGTATTTTCTCAGTAAGTTGAAAATAAAAACATTAATGGATTTCTGTCTCAGCCCAAGGGACTTCTGGCCACACCCAGAAGATTTGATAAAAATCAGGTGGAGGTGAGAAGCTCCACTGCTGGCTCAGGTGGAATCCACCACCCAGGAGGCCCCTGCGGGGGAGGTTTCTAGCTCCTGGTGCTTCTCCACCATGACAGCACAGCCCACCAGGGAACTCTGGATCATAGGGGCCTCACAACCTCAGACCAGTTGGATGAGCAGGAGCTGGGCTGACCAGGAAGGGTGAGGCCCACCAGGCCAGCCCCACCATGAGCACACATAGTGGAGCTTCCATGCAGGAGGCAGAAATGTCCAGAAGCCCTTGGCCAGACAGAGGCTGGTGGGCTCTGGGCTTCACAAAAGAGAGAGGATGACAGAGAGAAGAACAGGACACAGCTGTGAATGTACCAGGGAAACAGCTCAGCTCTGCTCACAGACGAGGAGATGCCTCCTGTGTGGGTCTGCAGGTCCCAGCAAAGAAGTCTAGAATTTAAAGAGTTTCTTCCCTGTACATGGAGGGTAACAAAAAGATGTGTCCACATTTCAATAAAGTAAAAAAATCTATATTAGCTGGATGGTTGGGCTGAACCCTCAGATCACAACTTTGGTGATTTGTCCCTGAGTCACTTGTCCTCTCAAAATCTTAGTTTATTTATATGTTAGGAGATAATAGCACTAAGTTTCAGGGTTTGAGAGCGTTAATTAGAAGAATGTGTATCAGGCAACTACAACATATGGGGACCTCTGTAAAGGTCCCCTTTAGGGGCCTCTCAGCACAGAGGAATGGGACTGGCTGCACACCAGGCAGTAGGCCACACTCTGGTTCCCAACAGGGACACAATTGCAATTTCACTGTTACACGAACAGTACAGAGTGTTCTTACACAAACCCAGCTGGTCACTTGTTGCACCCAGGCTACATGACTATATGGCATGTGAATGTCCTGCATACTGTGGGCAGCTGTGACACAGTGGCCACTGTCTGTGCTTGGGACACACTGAAATACAGAGCAGATATAGTAAGACTAAGGTGTCACAGTCCTAGGGTCCCCTGTCCACATCTGGTCCATTGTAAACTGAGGTCACCATCTGCATGGGGCTGCACCTGCTTTGTCTGCCTCTTTGGGTGGCTTTCTCTGGCTCACCTGAGCCAGGCCTTGGACTGTCTGCAAGATAATTAAGAGATAGTCTCAGAAGGGACACCACTTCAGCCATACCACAGGCATCTCTGCAGGAAGGAATTTGAGAAAATGGAAGCATCATTCAATGGTGTAGAGAGACCATATCATGGACTCAACTGCAGAGGCAGGTAGCAGGGGCACCAGGCCAGGGACATGTGGTGGTCGGCTGGCCATGTGGTGCTGGTGTGAAAGGGCCCATCTCCCAGTCTTGGGATGGGAGGAGGACTGTGTGAAAGGCTGGAAGGGGAAGACCTCTCCGCCGAGCCACAGCAAGGACAGGGCTCTTTGCGTTTAAATCCCTGAACTCCTCCCACCTGCAGGTTCTGGTGTATGTGGGAACAGACCTATGGGGCTGACCTGCATCTATAGGATGGTCAGCTGTGTCTCAGCTGCTGTGGGTGTCCAGGCCTGTGTGGGACTCCTGGTGCCTTGGCGTTCCCTATGGCAAGATGGACATCAACTAGCTATTTGCATGAGCAGGGTTTTAAAAGGCAGATTTTGGGGAGGAGGCAAGATGGCTGACTGAAGCCAGCTTTCAGCAGAGGCTCCTATCCAGAGGGAGAACTAATGGCCAGAACCAACCCAATAAAACGGAAGATCGGAAGCTGAGCTGAGAGAGAGGATTGATAGGTTCATATCACCCCTGCTGAGACAAGGTGGGACTCCACGGAAACAAATTTCAGGTACAAAACCCATCCCAAAGAGGACAGGAATCTTTCCTCTCCCCCTCTCAGGAGAGCAGCTTGAGATGAGTAATAAACAGAGGACCTTTAGTTTCATCAAAGGGGAGAGAGCGAGTTTGGGCCAGGACTTCGTCCACAGAGAGATACTGCCCAAGCAGTCTCTTGCTTGGGACAAAAGTTGAGCTAATATTTTCCCTACCTTCCTGAACTCCCAATCCACCCTTCTCCCCTCTCCTGGTGGTCTGGAGGACAATCCCCTGCAGAATCAGGAAAGTCTGGCAGATTTTTGCTAGGGCAGAGCATCTCAGGGGCTGTGGGGTAGTTACTCTGAAACTATAACTTTAATAGAGGCAGGGAGTTACAAGGGAAGAGGGACTTGCCCCGTAAGAACATAGTGTGGGACCCGTGCCACTGGCCACTGGGGACCTGGTGATGCTCACTTGCACCTTGCCCACTACTGCTACCCATGGGGCACTGCCCTCCAGCTCTCAGCTCTCTGTCTGGGTCCTGCAACTTGTGTGGCTGGTGGCTCTGTCCTCTGGCTCCCTGCCTGGCTCTTGTGACCTGCATGACTGGTGGCAACAGCTGTCCATCTTCTGCCTGGCTCCTGTGACCTGTAGCACAGGAGTACCCCAGACCAATGGCACCACCCCCAACAGTAGGAGCACCACTCCTGATAGTGGTGGTGGCTCCACGGTCCATCCCACCAGGGTCAAATTTAAGAGAGACACCTCCCCAATTCTATGGAACACGGAAGGAACCTGACCTGACCTGCAGGGGTAACAGAGGTGGAGTGTAGCCAAGGCAAGGGTGTGGTCTCTGAGGGAGAGAACCACCTCCTCAATGGTAACCCCTAGCTGGGTACAGACACAGGTGGAACACTTCCCAGTTTCCAATGATCAGTGGAGGGAATCAGGCCTGAACTCCTCCCACCTGCAGGTCACACAGTGAGACGGCCGGGTGGGGGAAGCATTGTCTCCTCTTTGACTTAGGTGCAAATCCCTGGTGTATTTGAGTATTAGAGAGAGTTGGGATGCAGCCCTATGGAGTAATCAGTGATGGTGATGGAGTAATCAGTGGGGGTGATGGTGATACAAAGTGGGAAAAGATGCATCAGCCCCTCTGGAATAATTCTTATACTGGGTGGGCCTTTCTGACTCCACAGGCCACCAGAGCGAGTCACACCTGAGCTGCCAGTGGACCCCTGCTGTCCAGTTGCTGGAGACTTTTTGAACTCTACCACTTGATCTGTGTTCATGCTGACCAGGACAATTGGTTTGGAACTCTTGATTTGGGCTGATCACCCAGGGACTCTCCAAGGTTATAGCCTGGTTGTGTTGTAGAGGGAGGGTCTGATTCTCCTCTCCCAGTTATTGACAGTGGGGATCAGGATATCTTAATTGCTTGTATTCCATCTCAGCATGTAATTGCTGAGATGTCAACCCAAAGTCACTGATCCATTAAGATTGGTCAGAGTCTAGCTAAATACAAGACAGACCCACCTAGCTCCATTATACCAAGTGAGTTCCCAGAGTCTCAGACTGTAGTACTGCAGTGGACCGTGGTAAAGCTGTAGGTGAAAAGCCACAGTCACCAGTCCCAGAACACTGTTAAAGAGCTGGTTAATTACATCTCCAGGAACCCTCAATTTAATTCCACCTTAGCAGCCTCACTAAACAAATGTTGAAAAGTAACCATGGAGTGGAATCAGCGGAAAAACACAGGCAACATGAATACCAGAGTATATCAACTCCCCCAAAGTAAGATAAAGGAGACACAACAGAAGATCCCATTCATAAACAAATGACTGAGATGTCAGAAATTGAGTTCAGAATTTGGATAACAAATAAGATTAACAAGATTAAAGTAAAATTGGAAGTAGAAGTTTATGGAGTAATTCAAAAGTTGTCTCAAGAATTCAATGAATTCCAAGATAAAATCATAAAATATTTTGACAAATTGAGGCAAGAATTTGTATCCCTCAAAGACCTGATAAATATAGTAGAAGTCCTCAGTAATAGAATGGAGCAGGCAGAAGAAAGGATCTTGGACATGGAGAACAAAGCCTTTGAACACTCCCAAACACTCAAAGATGAAAAGAAATGGAGAGCAAAGACAGATCATTTCTTGAGAGAGTTGTGGGACCACTCCAAAAAAGCAAACATTTGCCTTATTGGAATTCCTGAAGCTGATGAGAATGATCTGAAAGGCACAGATGCTCTACTCCAAGAGATTTCAGAGGAAAACTTCTCAAACATGGCAGAAGATACTGAAATGGCAAAAGATACTGAAATTCAGATAGCAGACAGTTTCAGGACCCCAGCACAACTCAATCCAAATAAAGCAAAGTTAATATGAAAAAGAAAATCCTGCAAGCAGCCAGACATAAGAAAATCATAACCAACAAGGGGAAGAAATTAGAATGATAGCAGATCTTTCTGCTGAAACTTTTCAAGCTGGAAGAGGATGGTCACCAACCTTCAATCTCCTCAAACAAAAGAACTTTTAGCCCAGGATCCTTTATCAAGCTAAACTGAGTTCCATTTATGATGGAGAAGTCAAATACTTTAATGACATTCACATGTTGAAGAAATTTACATAACTAAACCAGCTCTTCAAGATATTCTCAGACCCATCCTCCATAATGACCACCACAATGCTTTACCACCAAAGTAAACTACTCAGAAATTATTGATGAAAACTCAACTTGCACAGTGGCGAAAGGATTAAAACACCCACTGGTCTTTAAAAAAACTTGACACCCAAAATGCTACCAGACTTGTCAATACTCTCAATTAACATGAATGGCTTAAATTGTCCACTAAAGAGGCACAGGTTGGCTGACTGGACAGAAAACTCAGGCCAGATATCTGCTGCATATAAGAATCTCATCTTATCTTAACAGATAAATATAGACTTGGGGTGAAGGGATGAACATCTATAATTCAGACAAACGGAAAACAGGAAAAAGCAGGGGTTGCAATTTTATTCACAGATACATTAGGCTTTAAACTAACAAAAGTAAGGAAAGACAAGGATGGTTACTTCATATTTGTTAAGGGAAACACTGAACATGATGAGATATCAGTTACTAACATTTATGTGTCCAACCAAAATGTTCCTCAATTTATAAGTGAGACCCTAACAGACATGAACAATTCGATATCTTCCAACACCATAATAGTCAGAGAGTTTAACACACCTTTGGCAGTGTTGGATAGGTCCTCCAAGAAGAAACTAAGCAAAGAAATTCTGGACTTAAACTTCACTATACAGCAATTGAACTTAATAGACATCTACAGAATATTTCATTCTAACAAAATTGAATACACATTCTTCTCATCAGCCCATGGAACATCCTCCAAAATTGAGCACATCTTAGGCCACAAGGCTAACCTCAGCAAATTTAAAAGAATAGAAATTATTCCTTGTGTTTTCTCAGATCATCATGGAATAAAAGTTGAACTCACCAATAACAGGAATCTGCATACTCATACAAAGACATAGAAACAAAATAACTTTATGCTGAAAGATAGCTGGGTCAAAGATGAAATTAAGAAGGAAATTACCAAGTTTTTGGAACAGAATGTTAATGAAGACATTAATTATCAGAACCTCTGGGATACTACACAGGCAGTCCTAAGAGGGAAATTTATAGCACTATAAGCCTTCCTTAAGAGAATGGAAAGAAAGGAAATTAACAACTTGATGGGATCTCTCAAGCAAATGTAAAAGGAAGAACACTACAACCCCAAACCCAGCAGAAGACAAGAAATAACCAAAATTAGAGCTGAATGAAAAGAAATAGAAAACAAAAGAATTATTCAAAAGATCAATGAGTCAAAAAGTTGGTTTTCTGAAAAATTTAAAAAAATTTATAAACTCTTGGCTAGCCTAATCAGAAATAGAAAATTAAAATCCCTAATTTCATAAATCATAAATGACAAAGGTGAAATAACAACACACACCTCAAAAAATTCTTAATGAATACTACAAAAAACTCTATTCTCATAAATATGAAAATCTGAAAAAAATTGGCCAATACTTGGAAGAATGCCACCTTCCTAGACTTACCCAGAAAGAATTAGAAATGGTGAACAGACTTATATTAAGTACTGAAATAGCATCAAATATATGAAATCTCCCAAAAAAGAAGATTCTGGGACCAGACAGCTTCACATTGGAATTCTACCAAACCTTTAAAGAGGAACTAGTACCTACATTACTTAACCTTTTCCAAATCATAGAAAAAGAAGGAATACTTCCCAACATATTCTATGAAGCAAATATCACCCTGATCCCCAAGCAAGGAAAAGACCCAACAAAAAAGAAAATTATAGACCAATATCTTTAATGAATATAGATGTAAAAATATTCAATAAGATCCTAGCAAACAGGATCCAGCATCACATCAAACTAATTATACACCATGACCACGTTGGTTTTATCCCAGGGTCTCAAGGATGGTTTAATATACATAAATCTATAGATATAATTCAGCACATAAACAAAACAAAGACCATATGATTCCCTCAATCTATGCAGAAAAAGCCTTTGATGTTATCCAGCATTGTTTCATGATCAGAACACTTAAGAAAATAGGAATAGAAGAGACACTTCTTAAACTGATAGAGGCCATCTACAGCAAACCCACAGCCAATATCGCACTGAATGGAATTAAATTGGAATCGTTTCCACTCAGATCAGGAACCAGGCAAGGTTTCCCATTGTCTTCCCTGCTTTTTAACATTGTAATGGAAGTGGTAACCAGCATAATTAGGCAAGAGAAGATGATCAAGGGCGTTCATATAGGGTCAGAGGTGATCAAACTTTCACTCTTCAACAATGATATAATTGTATATCTGGAAAACCCCAGGGATTCTACTACAAAACTCCTAGAAGTGATCAAGGAATACAGCAGCATCTCAGGTTACAAAATCAATACTCACAAATCAGTAGCATTCAGATATTACAACAATAGTCAAGCTGAAAAAAGTCAAGGACTCTATTCCTTTACAGTTGTGCCAAAGAAGATGAAATATTTGGGAGTTTACCTTACAAAGGACTTGAAAGATCTCTATAAAGAGAACTATGAAACTCTAAGGAAAGAAATAGCTGAAGATGTTAACAAATGGAAAAACATACCATGCTCATGGCTGGGAAGAATCAACATTGTTAAAATGTCCCTACTACCCAAAGAAATATTCA
>CAUYTI010111550.1:0-20139 GCA_963575145.1 Galago senegalensis | reverse complement strand
CTCAAGCGAGTCTCCTGCCTCAGCCTCCCAAGTAGCTGGGACTACAGGCGCCCGCCACAACGCCTGGCCATTTTTTGGTTGCAGCCATCATTGTTGTTTGGTGGGCCTGGGCTGGGGATTCGAACCCACCACCTTAGGTGTATGTGGCTGGCGCCTTAGCTGCTTGAGCCACAGGCGCCGAGCCTGGACATTGAGTTTTTATCTGTGCATGTGACCACCTTGAACACAGCCAGGTTCTGCTAGAGAGAAATAAGAGAATGGTGGCCACGGGCAGCCCTTCTGTAGTTGCAACTCTGCCTACCCAGGGAGACGTGAACCAAACTGTCACAAAGTCACGTAAAATGACGACAAAATAACGACAGCATGTGGCTCTCGCTGAGCATATAACCAGAGGTCTGGACCTGGTCTAGGACTCCCCGAGGGCTTTACCGAGAAGGTGGCATTTGTACCAAGGCCTGAGCGTGCCTAACAGCTCCTGGGCACACAGATGCAAGGGGACCTGACGCAAGATGGGCACACAAGATCTCCACGGCCCTGTGGAGGGTTTCATACCGATTCTAAGAGCCACAGAGCGCCCTGGGGAGTCATAGAGGCGAGTGGATTTATGAAAATGTCACCCTTGCTGCACTGTGGGAGGTGGGTTGGAGAAGAAATGAATAGTTCAGAGACACCCACTGGGCAAGAGATGACGACCTTGGGAGTGGACCAGGTAGCTTTTGTTGTCCTCAGAAGCAGGTGATTCCAGGCAGTAGTAGGGCTCTGGAAACTGAGACGGGGCAGGAAGGGAAGGTGATAAATGTCACTTAGTCACTCCACTTGAGGAGCCGGCATGGAACACACAGCTCAGAGTGGCAAAGGAGTTGGAGTGTGTAGCAGCCAGTTCCCCGTGGGAGGTGGGGCTGCTTCTGGGCAAGGCCTGTTTTTTCCCTTGCTGTTTGGTGCCTGGGGGCAAAGAGGTTTCCAGTGGTTGGAGAGGCCTCCAGACAAAGGGAGGCAGGGCTGGTGGCTGAAAAAGAGGTTGGCTAGTGCAGGAGCTGCCTTGGGTAGGGTCTGCTCAAAGGGGTGGAGGAGAGGAGAGGCCAGTAAGAACGGAGACCAGCAAGGTGATGAATAGGATGGGGAATGAGGTGGGAGAGGGAGAATCCAGGATGACCCCCGGTGCTCCACTTGAGCAACTGGAGGAAAAGGTGAAGGAAGACCAGGTACTGTGGGGAGAGGAGATGAAGATCAGGAAAGCAGTTTCAGATGTGTGGAGCTGAGGCTTCAGGGAGGGGTCAGGGCCAGGGGGCAGCTTCCTAGGTGGCGAGCAGGGAGGCTGCAGTTGCAAGGGTGAGTGTGTGGGTAGAAAGAGGAGGGAATCCTGGACCCTGGAAAACTCCAGCCCAATCCCTCAGGAGCTGCTGGACGCCGAGGAACACGAGGCTATGGTGGCAGAGGCCAAGCAGCCTGGATGCTGCTGGTGTTGTGGCTTTACCTTAGTCACTCGGCCACTACTGGAGGGACAGGAACCTAACAGGCAACTCTCCCACAATTTGAGCCTTTCCTTCCTCGTACCAGCTCGACATCTGTGCCCAGGGAACCAGACTGTGGCCTTCTGGCACTCAGTCGGGCCATCCCCAGAAACTGTCTGAACAGCAAGAAGCAAAGCTCTGACAAGGCCAGCCTGGGGCACAGCTGCCCTCAGTGTATGTGGCCCCAAGGAGAATGCCTAAAATCCTGGTGACCAGACGCCCTGAGAGATGAAGCCCAGAATTCTGAGCCTCTGGGAGAGAAGACTGTGAACTCCAGCTCACACCGAGAAGTAAGGGATGGCTATTCTAACATCTGACTGTTTAAAATGTCCCTGCGCCTGTGGCTCAAAAGGGTAGGCCACCAGCCCCATATGCCGGAGGTATAGGGTTCAAACCCAGCCCCGGCCAAAAAAAAAAAAAAGGATTTAAAAATGTCCCTGATCTCTGAAAAAGAAAATGTCCCCCCAAAAAAAGAAAGAAAGAAAAATCTCCCTGCTCTCCACTGCTGTCCACTAACTCAGTCCCTGACTAGTGTCCCCGTTGGCTTATGCCCCCTGCTCGCCTCTGGGTACCCTGGCATTCCTGTTGGGCTGTCACTGTGCGAGGAAATAGACTCACTCCTGCAATGGCAGGAGAAGGTCTGTCGTGAGGCTGCTGGCTGGGCTTCAGGCTGGTAGCCGCTGGAGTCAGCCAGAATCAGAACTGGCACTGCTGCTTCCTTCCTGGGGATCTTTGGTTAGAGGTTCCCCTTCTCTGCTCACTTTAAAATGAGGATATTAACTGTTATCAACTTCATGATGCTGTTGTGGGAAATAAGTGAATTAATATCTGAAGAAAGCAAGATGTCTCATTATAGTGGGAGGCTCCTTGGTGTAGTCAGGCTGACATCTGCCATGCATGCTGGGGTCCACTTAGGCCCTCTGCTTGCCTGCACTCTCAGCCCTGCCAGTGGGTGGCGCCTCTTCCGTGACCCACTTACCTAGTAGCCCTCTCACTGCTGACTGCGCACTTATGGTAAACATGCCCATGCCCTATTCTGGGTTGACTGATCTGAGTAGGACTGGTCATTTTTCTTTCCCAAGGCTCCTCATGTGTGGTCCCACATCCTAATCATGCATCCCAGGCTGAGAAAGCTTTTTGGGCCCTCCTCCCTGACTTTGGCCTCACTGAGACCTGGCAAGGCCCTGACTGTACAACTCTTTTCTGAACCTCACTCTCCTTGTGAGAAGAGGGTAGCTCAGCTAGTAGCAGAGACTATTTGGCAAGGCCCTGGCAGCAGGATCCAGGAGGGCCATTATGCAGGTGGGTGAAAGGACTGCGGGGCTGACCCCACCCTGTCCATTTTGCATAATGGCCTCTGCAGTTTTCATTTAAGGAAATATCTGCCTATTGCTGTGAAAACACAGTTTTAAAGCCCTTGAGGCAGAGGATGCCCAAGGGCCCAGCTGCTCGAGAAGATATCTGCCTGCTCTGCTGAGTTGGGTGAGAGAAGGCCAGGCCCAGGGACCTACTGTGGAGTGTAGGACAGAGAGTGGCTGAGGGGGATACTCCCCAAAAGGCTGACAGGCGAGGAGCTTGCGCCCAGTTACCTCCACCCCCAGCAAGGCCCTGGCCTGGTGCCAGGTGGGGGTAAGAGGTTGCCAGACTCCCCACCAGGGGTACAGGGTTAATGGTTAAGCTGTTGGGTCCTCCCTGGGGTGGAGGTTAATGTTTGAATGCCAGACAAGTCATAGGAAATGCCACTCACAGAGCTGTCACCTAGGCTGGCACACTTAACACAAATAAAAAATTAACTCTTCAGCTATTCTGGGTTAGGCAGCCAAGGTTTTCCCAGGATTTTGTGGGAACGTTTCAGGGTCACCCTAATATCTGCTTGGCTTGGTCCACTGGGCTATTTATTACTTTGTTTACAGAAGCCAATACCCCCTCAGAGCTGGCTGGTAGAAGGGCTCTGGCTCTCCTGGAAGAATGTTCCAGAAGGACAGTGGGATGGTACCCCGTGAGAGGTGTAGCCTTGGCAGTCACACAAACTGGGGCATGTGCCCTGCTCTGTCACATAGGTGCTGTGATCTTGAGCATGATGCTGGTCCTCTCTGTCCTTGCTGTCAGGTGGGGACATGCCATCCCCTTCTAGTTTCTGTCCTGCTGGTTGCCCAATCCCCAGAGCACCAGCAGGAGGGAAGAGGCTTTTTATTCTGTGCCTCTTTTAGTGAGGTGAAATTCATGTAACATTAAATTTTTTTTTTTTTTTTTTTTTTGCAGTCTATGGCCAGGGCTGGGTTTGAACCTGCCACCTCCGGCATAGGGGGCCGGCGCCCTACTCCTCTGAACCACAGGCACTGCCCGTAACATTAAATATTTTAAAGTGAACAATTTGATGGCATTTAGTGCATTCACAATGCTTTATGCAACCCTGAACTCTAGCTAGTTCCAAAACATTTTCATCACCCTGAAATAAAACCCTGTACCCACTAGGTAATCACTCCCTAACCCTCTCTCTCCCCAGCTGCTGGCAATTACTAATCTGCCTTCTGTCTATAGATTTGCCAGTTCTGGACATTGCATATAAATGGAATCATACAATATGGGACCTTTTCTGTCTGTCTTCTTTCAGGGAGCGTGTTTTTAAGGTCATCCACAATGTAGCATGAATCAGTACCTCGTACCTTCTGCCTTTTAATGACAAATGTTCCCAGCTCCCTGTGGGCTCTCCTGGGTTGCTGATGCCCTTTGGCAGCCAACCCTTCCTTCCCCTGCCCTAGATCACCCCTGTCCCCGTGGCTGCCCACAGCTCACCTCTGCCCACCCTTTCCCTGGCACAACTGATGTCAGTTCATTCTTCTGAAATGAGTACCTTACGTTTGCATAACATCATAGACAATTTTAAATTTTAGTCCTTAAAACAACTATGTGATAAATACTATTGTTATCCTCATTTCACAGATGAGGAAACTGAGCCTCTAAGGGGCCCAGGATCATACAGTTCTGAAACAGGATTCTCAACTCAAATCCTTTGACTCTAAATCCTGAGCATTTTTGCAGGTTTTTTTTTTTTTGGCCAGGGCTGGGTTTGAACCCACCACCTGGCACCCTATCCTTTTGAGCCACAGGCTCTGCCCTGAGCATTTTCTAATTTGCAATCCACTCTGATCAAAGCACAGAAGAGCTGTGGATTTCCAGTAACCTTACCCTCCCAAGGGTTGGGCTGAGCTCTGTGGCTCACACCTGTAATCCTAGCACTCTGTGAGGCCGAGGCAGGCAGATGGCTTGAGCTCAGGAGTTTTGAGACCAGCCTGAGCAAGAGCCAAAGCCCATCTTTAAATAGCTGGGCATTGTGATGGGCACCTGTAATCCCAGCTACTTGGGAGGCTGAGGCAAGAGGATCGCTTGAACCCAATAGTTTGAGGTTACTATAAGGTAAGATGCCACGGCATTTAACCCAGGGCAATGAGGGGGTTAAATAAATCTAAAAAAAATAAAGCTTACTCTCCCAAATAAGGGTTTCTCATTAGGGAAACAGAAAGAGAGAGAATGCTACCACCAATTAATCCTTAATTTGTGTGACAGATGGCATAAAATGAAGAGGTTTAGGTAAGGTCAGGAAGAGTTCCTGGGATGGATGAGGGGGGCCCCATGGGGGCAGCAGTTTGCACAGTCCCTGGGAGGGAAGGAGTGAGCTCCCAGGGCTCAGAAGCTTGCCTTGCTGGCCTCCTGGAGAGAGGTGTGCCAGTCTGCTCCAGCAAAGCAGCTCCTGGCCTCAGGGTTGAAAGCGTCCTTCATCTCATCTAGTGCAGCCTCCGTACAGTGTCTGATGCTCTTCCCAGTCCCCTAATTCCATGACCCTCTCTACTTGAACATTTTCAGTGATGGGGAATTCATTATTCCTAAGACGTTCATCCCATGAAACAGCTTATGCTTCTTGATTTCAAGATAAACAACTAGACTTTCTAGCTGTTCCTCCTGCGATGGGATTTTAGAGCCTTTTCTGCCCTGGGGTTTTAGTCTCTCTAACCTAGTGATTTTTAGCTGCTGTGCGGTGAGAGAATCTTAGATGTGCCACGAAAAACTTTTTTTTTTTTTGAGACAGAGTCTTACTCTGTGACCAGGGTAGAGTGCCATAGTGTCATAGCTCATAGTAACCCCAAACTCTCGGGCTCAAGAAATCCTCTTGCCTCAGCCTCCTGAGTAGCTGGAACTATAGGTGCCCACCACAACACCTGGCTAGTTTTTCTTTTCTTTTCCTTTTTTTTTTTTTTTTTTTGAGACAGAGTGTCACAATGTCGCCCTCGGTAAAGTGATGTGGCATCATAGCTCACAGCAACCTCAAACTCTTAGGCTTAAGTGATTCTCTTGCCTTAGCTTCCCAAGTAGCTGGGACTGCAGGTGCCTGCCACAATGCCTGCTATTGTTGTTATTGTTGTAGTTGTCATTATTGTTTAGCAGGCCTGGGCTGAACCCACCAGCCCCGGTGTATGTGGCTGGCACCCTAACTACTGACCCACAGGCACCGAGCCTAGTTTTTCTATATATATTTTTTAATCATTTAATTAATGGTCTTTAAGCATTTTCACAACACTCCTAATATCCTCTCACAGGTGTCCACGGCACACTGGTTAAAAATCACTGCCATGAGAAAAGGCAATAACTCCTAGGTGATTGAGTGTAATTGGCTCCATGAACGAATTTCAAGGACACACACACACACACACACTTTTTTTTTTTATTTTTTTAGAGACAGAGTCTCACTTTGTCACCCTTGGTAGAATGTGGTAGCATTGAGCTCGTAGCATCCTCCAGCTCTTGGACTTAAGTGATTCTCTTGCCTCAGCCTCCTGAGTAGCTGGGACGACAGGTGCCCGCCACAGTGCCCAGCTATTTTTTTTGTTGTTGCGGTTTGGCCAGGGCTAGGTTTGAAACCTCCACCCTTGGTATATGTGGCTGGCTCCCTACTCTCCCAGCCACAGGCACCTCCCTAGTGTTTCTATTTTTAACAGAGATGGGGGTCTTGCTGTTGTTCTGGCTGGTCTTGAACTTGTAAGCTCAGGCAATCCACCCTCCTCAGCCTTTCAGAGTGCTAGGATTATAGGCATGAGCCATCATGCCTGGCCTCATGAAAAATTTTAAAGATCATTAATTAAGTTATTTTTGAAATTTTATTTTTACTCTCTCTTTTTTTTTTCCTTTTTTTTGTAGATACAGAGTCTTACCTTATCACCCTTGGTAGAGTGCAGTGGCATCACAGCTCACAGCAACCTCAAACTCCTGGGCTTAAGAAGCGATTCTATTGATTCAGCCTCCCAAGTAGCTGGGACTACAGGTGCCCGCCACAATGCCTGGCTATTTTTTTGTTGCAATTTGGCTGGGGCTGGATTTGAATCCATCACCCTTGGTATATGGTGCCGGCGCCCTACTCACTGAGCCGCAGGTGCCGCCCTATTCTTTGTTTTTGATCAACATAATTTAAGTGTGCTGCGGGAGTTTTAGCTGTAAGTTCAAGTATTCCGTGAGATTTTTTTAAAAAGGTTTAAAAACACTGCTCTAACCCCATCCTGACCACAGCTTCTGTGTTAGTTCAAAGGAGAGCAACACCTGCTTGCCTTAAAGATTGTATGCAGGTCAGGCCATTAGCAAAGCTGGCTGCCCCTTGGATGGACTAGGGATGGGGCCAGACTGAGCAGAGAAGGGCGAAGGGAGACAGGATGATGCTAGGAAACAAGTGACCATGCAGGGGCTTCTCCTGACCCATGATGGGGCCTGGGGAAGGAAAAAGGGGTGAATGGAGGTGAGCTGGTGGCAGAGGCATTTGGGAGATGGGTGTGGCAGTCCCAGGCAGAGGAAAGAGCTAACACCAGTGGAGGAGAAGCCAGAAGAGGGCACAAGGAAGCAAGGCAAGGATGAGTCGGGGTTCCCTGGAGATCCCGTTAGCGAACCAAGTGAGCTTTGTGGGTATAGAGGGAATATGGGGCCAGAGCCGCCCCCCACATCCTGTGGCCCTTCTAGGATGGCTCTGCAAGGGGTCTGGCTAGCTCCTGGCCAAGTGCCACTGTGGCCTAATGTGTTGCTCCAGAAATAGTTCCAGGTTATCGTCAGGCCATCTGAGCTTGTTTATAAATAAATCCAGGACTGAAGAGTGGGTGCTCCACTTGGGGTGAGTGCAGGGCAAACTCCAAGTTAGCAGAGGGCTCTGCACCAGGCACCAGGCTGGGTGGGGTCTCTCGAGATCCCCAAAGCACCATTCTGTCCTCCGCCCTAGTGGCCCTTCCCTGCTTCCTGCTCCTGCCTACCCTGGCCTGCCTCTGGGTCCCTGTTTACCCCCAGGGACAGGACAGACAGCTAGCTGTTGCTGAATGTCAGCACTGGGGCTGGCCCAGAGCCAGGGTCTTCACAAATAGAAAGAATTCTAATCTGTACCTATAAACTCCATTCCTTCATTTTCTGTGACCTTAATTCTGATTCCATTCTCCTGGGATGGCAGAGATTTCTGAATCTTCCCTACAGCTTTCCCAGAGTGCCAGAGATTCACATCTCACCATGGTGCTTGGGGGAAGCCCATCTTGTCTCAAGGTGATGAGTGTGTCAGTCACAGATGGTGCGTGACAGGCCCCTGTCCCAGGCCGTGTGGCTCCTCTGTACTTTCCTGGGAGACAGTTCTGCGAGGCTGTCTGTGTTCTGCTGGTCTGGATGACCCCATACCCATTTCTCCTCTGGACTGTCTTCCTACCCCACCCCCCCACCCCCCGGGGCTGCCTGGAGCAGCAGGTTACTTGAGCCTCCTCTGGAAACTTACATGTCACTGCTCATCTCGTCCCCTCCATCTCTGCCCAGTTCAGGAAAAGTCTTGCTCCTTTTCTGTTTTCTCCCAAGCATTTTGATTACAACAGAATGAATCCCCCAGGGGCCCTTAGAAACCCGAGTCTGGAAGTTTCCTTGCCCTCTTCTGAGACTTCAATCTCAGGAGAAGAAAAAAGAATGGAGGTCAGTAGATCAGGAAGTATTCCACTGAAAAAACACAAATTCTTTCATTCTCACACAATTCGTAGAAAATATTACTATGCCCATTTTATAGGTGGGGAAACTGAGGCCCACAGAGGTAAGTGGCATGTCCAAGGTAGCCTGGAGTCCAAAGCCCACTATCTCTCCATCACACCACCTGCCTCAACCCAGGCTCCTATGCTGTCCTTGGGGGTCAGACCCTTCCTCCCCAGAAGAAATTTGTGGCCTGGTATTGTTTTTCCTGGTTCCCCCACATAAGCCTCTTTAGCCTACTGTACCATCCCCTATAGCCAGGCAGTTTGTGGCCAGAGCTGACCATCAGAGGCGGCAGTCAGGTGGGGAGCCTGCCCCTCACTGTGCTCTGGCACCTGCTGCCCATGCAGGTAACTTCTGTCCCTTTAAGCCCCAGTTCTCCTGAGGCAGGGATCCATCCGTCAGGGCCTGTTGACAAAGCTCCCCCTCCCTTATCTTGTTGAATTCCCCTCACCTTGTGGATCTAACACTGCTGAGGATCCCACAGAAACCCCAGTCCTGGACTATGTCCCTCCCTGCCAGCACCCCCTGGGAAGGCCAGGGCCAGGCAGGATGTCTGCAGCTGGGCCTGGGGGAGGGACCATCAGGAATGGGGTCTGAGACACTCTGGTCACACCCTTGGAAGCAGCACAACGGGGTCCCTGCAAGCAGCCAGGAAGCTACAGAGATCACCCAGCCCCCCCACCCCCCCGCCCTGGCCACATTCCCTCCAGCCCTCTGTAGCCAGGTGCCACTCTGCTCTGATTTCCTTCATTTTTTTCCCCTTTAAATCAATGGACTTAAAAAAATTATCCTAAATAATAGAAGCTATAAAATCGCAGATGTGATATGCTAGGTTTTTATTTTTCTAATACATATCAAAACTTATTTTTAATGTAGTTATTAAAGTAACAAATCCTTAACCATATACCACACAGAGAAGCATAGAGCCACCTGTGTGTGACATGCTCACTGCACGCTGGAAAACCTGGGGTCCATTCTGTGCCCAGGCAGTGGGGCCAGGGCTGAGAATGACACTGTGGCACAGGTGCCCACAGAATGAGGGATTATGCTTGGGATTAGCGGCCAGACTTGCTACTACAGAAGGCCAGCCTGGCGAGTAGGTGCCTGTCCCTGCGGTGCAGAGATGGGAAGGCTGGGTGGGGTCCCAACCCCACTATTATCAGCTCTGTCACTCTGCACTTGTCACTTTGCCTATTGGGTCCTCAGCTTCCTCATCACTACTGTGGGGCAATGACCCTACCTGACCCCTGGGCTGCCATGAGCACAGGCCTGGCTTGGCCCATCCCTCAGTGTCCCTGAGGGCCCTGCCTGACATGAGCCGGGTCAGGAAGCCTCTCAGACTTCCCGGCAACCCCTGTGTCTGTCTGGACAGCCAGGCATGTATCATCCAGCCCCATGGCCTGGAGCCAGGGGCGAGTGCCCTGACCAACCTGGCCAGCCCCAGCTGGCCCTGAGCCATTTTTCCCCTAGGAGGTAAGAGGCTCTTTCCTTTTCCCGTGGTCTGGAACTGCCCCCACTGCTTCCAGTGCAAGAGATACTGGCCTGAGCTGGCAGTGAATCTATATCTGCTGTAGAGGTACGCTGCTACCACACCGAGATGGCAGCTTATGGAGCGAGGTCTTGGGGTCAGTGTTAGCCTCCTGTGACTCTAGACACCAGAGTAGCTCAGAGTGGAGTGACACAGCCAGCCATCCAGAAAGGGCCTTCCCAGGTCCAAGTCACCATGCCACCAGCGCCACCAGCACCTCCAGAGGCCCGCTGAGTGCTGGAAGATGTGGCTCAGTCCTGGCAATCAGCAGTGTCCACAGCTGGATCCAGCACAACCAGCCTCTGGCAGTGACAGAAACCTGTGTGTGGGAGTTCACCATAGAGCGGACACTCTGGCAGGGTTCGCTGTGATGTTGGAGGTGAAGATTCAGGATACCCAAGGAGGTTTTCATCTCTCAAATTCCTCAAAGGACACAAAGCCCTGGACCTGGGCCTCTCAGGTGCTTCCCTTGTCCGTATGGGAGGCCCATCCAAACCCTGCCTTCTGCCTTTATGTCCTCCCTCCAATTCCACCTCGTCCCACACCCTTGCCCAGGGCCACAGACTGCCTTAGTCACTCCTAGGGCTGCCCGGCCCCCAGAACCCAGACAGGCACCCTGATCTCGTACCTGGGCTCCTCTCTGGACCCTCCCCCCCCCATATCTCCTCTCCCTTTAGGGACTGGTCCTACCTCCAGGGAGAAATAGGCACACCTGCCTCAGCCTCCCACCTCTCCAGTTGGCTCTCACCCCTGAATCCCCCTGATCCAGTCCCTCCTGGCCCAACCCACCCTTTACCTCCCTCACTCCCCTGCCTCTCCTGCTCTCAGCAAGGGGAGCACCAGGCAGATGGCATCAGTGTCCCCTAAAGACAGATCTAGGGGGTGGAGGTCTGGGCACATTAACTCTCAGCTCCTCCATTTTCTGGCTGTGCAACCACTTCTTTCCCCATCTAATTACTACCTATATGAAATGGGGGTAGAGCCTAAAGCCTTAGAGCAATGCTGTGGGGTTAAAGGAGCCTATATATGGGGAGAGCAGGATTCCTCCCCATCAGCACTAAATCAGAGCTGACAGGCATTGGGTGTCAAGGCAAAGTTCATTTACCAGGGATGCTTGATGGGAACTGGCATAGGAACCAAGGTGCTCTAGCATTTGTCCATTCATTTCATTTGGTCATCTGGTCATTGGCCATTTGTGCTCAGCACCTGTGCTGTGCCAGCCTGTTGCAGTAAGCAGTGCAGTCAGTGGGCAGTCAGATGGGTTCTTGCCCTCTTGGGCTCTCTGCCTGATGATGGGGGAGCCATCTGCACAAAGGCACCAAAGTGAAGGCACTGATGAGCCGTGACTGCCTCTTGCCTCGGGAGGTGGGTCCGTGCCTACCTGTCTCATGATCTCAGAATTGGTCCTGGGAGCCAGGCTTAGATCTGAGCCTGGAAATCAGGGACCCTCAGCTGTGGGGAGGAGGGAGATGCAGCATGGAAATTCTCAAAGCAAGGCTTGTCGACCATATACAAGAGGAGTTCTTAAAATGCAAATTCCTGGGTCTACCTCAGGAGGACTGAATTAGAATCTCTTGGGGTGAGGCCCAGAGATGTGTAGCCTCGGACACATTCTTAGTTGGTTCTGATGTGTGCTGGAGGGCCAGACTTCTGCAGTGGGTCAGATCACCAGGGAGAGGACACTGATGCTTTAAGCCTGGTGGGATTAGTGCCCGAAAACAAACTCTTGCTCCTTAAAAAAGCTGAGAATTTGCCGTCTGGCTACCCCAATGATCCCTGCAGACTGTACCCATCTCCTGGTCCCCAGAGTAAAAAACTGCAATTCAGAGGACCCAGCCTGGCCACCACCTAGATCAGGAGTCCCCAGACTCTTTAAACAGGGGGCCAGTTTACTGTCCCTCAGACCGTTGGAGGGCCAGACTGTGGGCCCCGGGACGAGTTGGTTGCTAAGCAGGACAGGCAGCATCGGCAAAAACACCAGGCGGGCCAGATAAATGTCCTAGGTGGGCTGCATGTGGCCCATGGGCCTATTGAGGACGCCTGATAGATGTCAGGATGAAAAAGGAAGAGGCCTGGGGCAGACAGTGGGGAAGGGGCTCCGTTTACCACCACCTACTGTGTGCAGGCTTCATAGGTGGGCTCTGGACTTTGAGCTCCTCCACTGGACAACCTTTGGAGGGAAGCATTTGTTCTTCCAGAGGAAATGAGGGAACGGGCTGGGCAGCTGTTGTGGTGGGGCAGGATTAGAACCCAGGTCTGCACACCCGAGGGTTCTGGCTGTGGCAGAATGGCTTTGGGTTGCTGTGCTCTGCACTATACTTCATTTCCCAAGCTGGATGAGGGGTGACCTCCTGCTCACCTCACAAGCGTCCATCAGCCCATTTACAGTCCCCTCCAAACTTGCCCCAGTGGTGTCCTCTTAGAGGGTGTGGGTCTCCAGAAGCCTGTTGCAGGAAGCAATTTCCCAGGTTGCTGCCCTCTGGGATCAACTTTGGGAGAATTGGTGGGTGGTCATGTGAAATGATAATTCTTAAAAGATAATATAATCCTAACTCATGTGTATACAAATATAAAATGAATACTTGCCAAACATTTTCTTTTATTAGTGAGACAATCAGTAAGATATTATTATTGGCTCATAAAATTCAAAGTACCATACTTATAAGACATAGTGGCAAAATAAATTTACAAACATAAAAAACTGGCTAAATGCAGTGAGAGAATGAATCAATCATAATATTAATATATTTCAGCGGAACAGGAATCATTTGCATTGCTACCAATTATCTGTAGCTTGTGGAGCTGCAAAATAGCTCAAAGACAATAAATGGCCCTGAGACGCCACAGAATCAGAAGGCTGTACTTAAACCTAGTTGTGCATTGAAAACAGTGATCTTTTTGATTTGTTTCAAAGTCTTTCAGTTCCCAGAAGTGGGCCACAAATCTGACCCTGAGCTTCCTAGTAGCCTTCAGTATCTATTAGGACAGATGCCACGTATGAGCTAACTGTTCACAATAAGTTCAGCCTCTCACTGCACTGAAAGCAGGTTCTCCTGACTCCTTGGGACCAGCACCCAAAGGTGTCTAATACATGAAGAAGGGACCTCCTATGCAGAACACAGGGAGGTGGAAGCGATGTCCTCAACAATATTTGTGCTACACACACAGTGGTGACTGTGGAGCTGCTTCCATGGGCCAGGGCAGTTGTTCTTGAAGCATGGTCCCAGATCAGTAGCATTAGTAACACCTGGAGCCTTAGAAATGCAGATTCTGAGGCCCCACCCCAGACCTACTGAGCAATCTGTGGTTTATAAGTCCCTCTGAGTGATGCAGATACAGGCTGAAGTTTGAGAACCATGGAACATCACATTAGGATTACCTGCAAAATTTTCATAAGATATCATACTTGGGTCCTGTTCAGTCAGAAGCCCTGAGTGTTGGACCTAGTTATATATATTTTTAAAGATCCCAGGCAGCCAGGAGGGAGGGCTATTGAGATGTTTAACGCAAGCTGAAGCCAAGAGATATGCCATCTCTACTCCAAAGAAATCCAGACCTTCGCTCCCAAGGCCTATAAGAGATGATATATATGCCTGCCTTCTTCCCTTCCTTCCTCCCCTCCCTTCCTTTCCTTTTTCATGTCTTCAGCACTGACTACTCACCCTGTAAATGGCAGAGTCCAAGACCCTGAAGATGAAAAGGGGCATTAGACACCATTGGTTACTGGTCCCAAAGTGTTGACACATGATGGAAACTTGGGAGGTGTTTAGTGGGAATTCCAGGCAGGCAAGAGTGTCAGGGATAGGGACGGGATGGTGGGGCAGCCCTTGGTCTATGTTCCATCCCAGTCTGATGCTGCTGCTCTTCTTGGCAGGCTGCATGGGGCTGTGGGACAACACAAGCTGCTGGCCCTCCTCTGCGCCAGGACAGACTGTGCAAGTGGAGTGCCCAAGATTTCTCCAGCTGCTTACAAGCACAAACGGTAACCATTCATCCCGTGGGGCTTGGCTGGGAGGCTGAGGGGTGGTCCCTTGTGTGGGGCCTTAGCCTAGAGGCAGGAAGCTGAGGAACCTTCTCTGAGGACAAATAGTGGATGAAATGATTGGGCGATCGTTGTAGGAGATGGAAGTCTTGTTTGGGAATGTGGGGCAGGCTCAGTTCTCAGGGTCCTAAGAAAAGGGGCAGGAGGCAATTCAGGGGAAGGTGAGAAAGGAGGTTGGGCTGGTTTATCTCTGTCCCATATCCCCCATTTGGGGGCTCCCCTTCTTCCTTCCATATGTCATCCTCCTTAGCAACCAGGGGCTTTGTGCCAGCCTCTGTGTCTGGATCCCACTCTGGGCTTCCAGAACACTTCCTTCCTCTGTACCCATCTGCCAGGCCCTACTGGGGAAGTCCTCCCTGAGGAGCTCCTGGCCTCCTGGGGAATCTATTAACCCCAAGCTGTCTTAAGGATTTTCCTTATTGATTCACATTGGTTAAAGGTCGACCATATGCCAAGTATTTTTATAGCTCATTTAGTCATCACAAACCCCCTGCAAATCACATACCTTTTCTCTTGACCTACTAAATCACTTGATCCAGTAAAGAGTAATAATAACAGGGACAAGAGAGGCTTAGCAGTTTGCCTCAAAGTCCATAGCAACAGGTGGAGATGTTAAGACTCAAACCTGATTTCTCTGACTTCAAAACCAGTGCTCTGTCCTCGAGGTCACAGTCAAGGCAGATCTATTGGTGTATGGTCAGAGTGACTCTGGATTGAGGCAAGGTAGGTTCCTGGCTTTTGGCCCTGTCCTCTGTGGGGTCCTTTATTATCTAAAGGCTGCCCTGACCTAGCCTGCTGCCCTTCCTTTATCCATGCAAGACAGGGAAAGCTGCTCAATGAGGCCCTGAACAGGAACAAACTAAAAGAGTGAGTGTTCTAACACTAAAACCCATCAGCCTTCCAAAGCTGGGCAAGGCCAAGGTGACCATGGGTCAGAAATGGTGGGAGAGAAGCATATATTCTTCTCCCCTGTAATTCTTCAGTGCACATGGGCACACATTTGCGTGCCCGTGAGTGCACACACACACAGATTTGGGAAACATGTTGCTGGCATTTACTTGCACTTGCAGCCACACTCAACACCCATGCTGTGGGAATCAGGGGTTGAGGTAGACAGGTCAAATCCCACTTCTCCACTTCCTGGTTTGGTAACACAAGCTGTTGTAATAGACAAATCCCCCAAATCTCAAAGCTTTCATATGATGTCCATGTAAAAATCCCAAACAGGTGACACTGATAAGCCAGGTTCTCTCCTCCACATGGTAACTCTGGTCCTGCACCTCATAGCTGTGGCCGCAACACACAGCTTCCAGGCTGACAGGAAGGGGAAAGGATCCAGAAGATCACACAGGGGAAGTTTTGAAGGGTCAGACCTGAGAGGATGCCACTGTGGCTATATTCCTTCAGCCAGAACTGTCATGTGACATGTAAGTGCAAGAAATGTCATCTAGCTGAGTGCCAGTCAGCTGCAGGGCCTAAGATACTCATTGTCTCTGAAGCTCAGTTTTCTTGCCTATAGAATGGAAAGAATAAATACTTGTCTTGTAAGGCTGTGCTTGGAAATAAACTTTAAATATCTTCCTTTGTCCCTTCTCCCCATCTTCCTGTCTTTTTTCTCCTCATGCCCCTATCCCACCCCATTCTGCCCCATCCCACCCCATTCTGCCACACACATACCTGCGAAATTATCAACTTTTGTTATCCCTTGTCATGACCCCTCCATGTCTATCTATTGGGTCTGGAAGCTCAGGACACAGGACAGTAATTCAGACGTGGCTGATCCCATGAAAGGCCAGGGCCAGAATCTGGTTTCTGACTCCTGCCTGGGGCTCCTCTATGGCTGACTGGGTGTCTCTCTTGCTGGAGAGAACCTGAAGCTCTCCTCCTTCCCAGCCCCACCTTCACAGCTTCCCCTGAGCCATAGTGCCTTTACCCCCACCACAGTTCCTCCTTCCCTTCTGCAGGGGACTAGGCAGAGCCGTGCTCACAGACACAAAGCAACCAGGTGCCAGTCCTGTCACATCCCTCTCCAGTTGATTGTTTGAACCTTGCCTGCCTCTTTAAGAGTCCACTGCCTCCGTCTTGAGGATTTCCTACCCTTGAATTGCTCAGGGGGGAACCCCAGGGGGTCAGTTCCTTGTCTGCACACCTTGGAAATGGAAGGTGGGGTCCCATACTGGCCTCTGTTGCAGTTTCTCCTTGATGCCACATGGTGGCGATGTAGAACTGTAGGTCCATTCAGCCCGGCTTACTGGGTGCCGGGCGCAGCTCCTGGGGTGGTGGACGTTGTGTCTCACCTCTGCGGGCCATGCTTCTCACACCTGGTCTTGGGGTACTGACTGGCCATAAGCATAGGTCAAGACCTGTCCAGCTTGATTCGTCACCAAAAGCTCCTTCCTATCTAGCTCACCTTCCTCCCAGGACTTAGAGCCTGCCCTTCACCTCCTCTCAGGAAGAAAGCTCCCCTGGGTGGCATCTTCCTCCCCAGGGCCAAGCGCACTGTGAGGACAGATGGTGCTCTGGACACTTCCTTTTGAAAGGAGAAAAAGAACATTCAATTTTTTTTTCAGAGCACCTATTACATGTGCCCAGATCAGGCTGCGTGTCCCGTGACTGGGGAACCTGCAGGCTGGACGCTGCCCCCAGATGTTTCTCTGTTCCCTCTAGGATGCATTCCTTTGATTCTTAAAAGGCCACTGGAAGCAGGGCTCCTTATTAAAAAACACATTTCTGGGCAGGGACAGGCCCTGGCCTCTTTCTCTTCTGTCTTAATGGGGATCAGGATTTAAAGCAGTCATGGTGGTTCCTAACCTGATTAGGGTCCCAGATTCTTTGGAAAATCAGATGAAAGCTGGGGACTGGCTCTTCCCCAAACTGCACATACGCATAAGCACAAACATACTGCACTTTCAGGGGCCCCCTGAGGCATGTACTGGCTGTACCTGGCTATGGACCCCTTACCTATTAGGAATTAAGCCCAGGGGAAGTGGGTGGGGCTTTGAAGGGGCCCCAGCGGGAGCCCAACCAGTCTCCTTTGCCCAGTGCCCCATCAGCATGGACACCGCCTCGTTAGCAGTGCTAGGCACCTAGCCTGGTTCACATGAGCATCTGTCTTGGGAACCCTGCTGGGTCAGGGGGCAGAGGGCCCCCAACAAGCAAGCCTGCTGCCCTGGAGGAGCCCGGCAGGCATCCAGCCTCTAGGCTCCTTCTGTCTGATAATCTTCCCTTCTGGCCTTGTAGGAGTTTGTAACTCGCCTTCCCATCCAACCAGGCTAAATCTGACCTTTCTTTCCAATCTGACAACTAGTTCTGTAGATTTTTTTTTTTTTTAGAGACAGAGTCTTACTTTATCGCCCTCGGTAGAGTGCTGTGACATCACAGCTCACAGCAACCTCCAACTGCTGGGCTCAAGCCATTCTCTTGCCTCAGCCTCTCAAGTAGCTGAGACTACTGGCACCTGCTACAGTGCCCGGCTATTTTTGTTGTTGTTGTTGCAGTTTGGCCAGGGCTGGGTTTGAACCCGTCACCCTCAGTATATGGGGCTGGCACCTACCTTATCACTGACCCTCAGGCCCAGTAGATTTAATTCCAGAAACCTACTGCCTCTTCCCCAAATTCCAAGACTCCAAGCCCCACCCACTCTGGCCTGTTTTAGAAAGGCCAGAAAGTGATACCATGCTGCCCTCTCTGTGCCTGGCACCAGCCTGGGTATTTTGTGTGTGCTATCGTGTTTCTTGCTCACTCTTTAAATATAATCACAGGTTGATTATTTTCCTGTGGAACAGAGTGTGATGCACCTAAGGTCACACAGCCACCAAGAGGAAGGACTAAGTTTCAAACTCAGAGCTGGCTCCTTCTAAAGTTATCATCCAGGCCTCCTGAGGCCCATCCAGGCCCAGAGCCCCCAAACACCCTTGCTTGCTCCCTGAGGCTGCAGGGAGAGGGCTAGGGGGGAGGGCAAGTACGTTGATGGGATACCCCCTGGCTGGGCACTGTGGCCCCATTCTAGGCCTTGGTTTTCTGATCTATTACAGGCAGAAGCATCTCCCTCCGAGGGGACACTGTGAGAATCTGTATGTAAAGCATTTAGTGTAGTGGCTGGTTCTAAAAACCCAGCCATATTTCTGTGTCTCAATGAAACCTATTTGACCCTAAACCCTGTTAGCCAGTGACCCAGCTCCTGGACTCTGTGGGAAAGAAGCATGTCAGGCCCAGTTGAGTCTGTCAAGGTGCCTGGACAGGACTTGTGCAAGAGCAAAAGGGCAGCAGGGCTCCTGCCCACAGGACTCGGGGGGTCAGCACCCCGCACCTAGAGTGACAATGCCGGACAGAGCCTGGGGCTAAATGGCAGCCCTGCTTGGCAGCCCAGAGCACAGAATGCAGCTGGGCTGTTCAGTCCAAAAAGGGAAACTCATCCAGGTGGCCTTCCGAGACTTCCTTCTTGGCTGGGGACTCCCTTCCCAGCCTGGGCTCCTGTTCCTATTCTCTGTTAGGAGGGCTCAGAGCAGGCTCTTGATCCTGGTACTGTCTAGCCAGCCAGCTACTGTCTGATGAGCAATGGCTGCAGGCCGGCACTGCTGGGAAACTGCTGCACTGCTGGGAAACTGCTGCCCGAGTGGTGAGAGGGGCACAGCATGCAGCCTTGTGTAGGGCAGGGTGGGTGCAGGGCAGTGCAGGGCTGCGGGATGTGCTGACTCGTGCTCTATCGTGTGGAGAGACGCAGGGCATGGCCTTGTCATCCTGGCTAGAGGACTAATAACTCCATCCCTTCTGCGAAAGACGCTGCCTGGAAGGGTTTATCTCAGTGGCATGCTGGTGGTTTTCAAATGACTAGGCAGGCAGGACAGGAAGTTATATATAAAACAGAACTTCCTCGGAGCTAATGAGTAGCAATGGGCACCTGAAAAGAGATCGTTATGCGATCCTTTCCGGTGGTGACCAAGTCCTTGCAAGCCACCACAGACTCCCTAGACTACAGACCCATGTGTTACGTGGCAGCAGGACCTGCTATGGGACTCCTGAGAGAAGCATTGGCGGGTGTCAGAAAGGGGGTTAGTATGTGGTGTGTGGTCAGCAGAATGGGCTCTGGAGCTCAAACTCCAGGGTTCAAATCCCTTCCTCCTCATTTACTAGAGTGTGATCTTGGGCAAGTTATTTAAACCCTGTGTGCCTCAATTTCTGCAACGATAAGGTGGGTGGAATAAGATGGGTGGAATGTTGCAGTAGATTTTACCATAAAAATAATAGTACCCAACTGCTCACCTACAGGATGCTTGGCACCCACAGGTTCCATATTTCGAAACTGCACACAGGACGGCTGGTCGGAAACCTTCCCCAGTCCTGACCTGGCCTGTGGGGTTAATGTGAATGGCTCTTTCAATGAGAAGCGGGTAAGCCTGTCACCCTTCACCTCGCAACCCCAGGGTGGGAGAGAGGACCGGATGGAGCCAGCCAGGAGTGGTAGTCAGGATCTGGGAGCTGCCCTCTGACTTCACATCCCTGCTTGTCTGAGTCCAGGGGGCTTATTTCACTGCCTTCACCTATCAACCTGGAGATGTTAGGAAGATGCTGGCACAGTGAGAATTGCCACACACCACCATGAGACTGGGGGTGCTTCATTCATTTAATCAGAAAAGAAGTTACCTGGTAGTCGCTAAACTCTCAGAGCCAGGCTGGTGAGTCTGAATTCCAGCCTTGACCTTGGCTGAAGAGGGCTTAATTGCTCTGTGCCTCAGTTTCTTCATCTGGAAATGGGGATAATAATAGTTCTGACTGCACAGGCTTGTCATGAGAACTATAATAAATGATTTAGGCTCGGCGCCTATAGCTCAACCAGCTAAGGCGCCAGCCACGTACACCTAAGGTGGCGGGTTCGAATCCCTAGCCCAGACCCGCCAAACAACAATGATGGCTGCAACCAAAAAATAGCCGGGCGTTGTGGCAGGCGCCTGTGGTCCCAGCTACTTGGGAGGCAGAGGCAAGAGACTCGCTTGAGCCCAGGAGTTGGAGGTTGCTGTGAGCTGTAATGC
>CAUYTI010111548.1:0-24695 GCA_963575145.1 Galago senegalensis | reverse complement strand
CTAGCCACATACACCTAAGGTGGCGGGTTTGAATCCAGCCTGGGTCGCCAAATAACAATGAAAGCTGCAACCAAAAAATAGCCGGGCATTGTGGTGGGCGCCTGTGGTCCCAGCTACTTGGGAGGCTGAGGCAGGAGACTCGCTTGAGCCCAGGAGTTGGAGGTTGCTGTGAGCTGAAATGCCATGGCACACTACCCAGGGGGACAGATTGAGGCTCCTGTCTCAAAAAAAAAAAAAAATGACTGTGGGGTAAGAATGAAGCAGAGAGACCAGTTAGGAGGCCTCAGATGTGGTCAAGACAAGAGTAAGATCACAAAGAGTAGAGTAAGATCACAAAGAGTGGTTAGTTCTGGACATAGAAGAGAGGGCTGAAAAGCTGGACATGGAAGAAGGAACCAAAGCTGGCTGGCTCTCTGCAGCCCAAGTCCTATAAAGTGGTGCCAGCTAAGAGTGGTACCACTCTTAGTAAAGTGGTCTGAGATTCTGAGATGGCTGAGATGGCCATGAAATCAGGAGGATGTGGGGAAGTGGCCTGCCGTGGAAAGGCTGGAGCTAAGTGAAGAGCTCCAGGACCAAGCCCAAGTGAACATGACACTTCTCTTTCTTCCAGAGTCCTTTCACCACTGTGGAATCTACACAAAACAGATGCTTATTATTCCATCGATAAACAGCATGGAGGCTTGGCGCCTGTGGCTCAAGCGGCTAGGGCGCCAGCCACATACACCTAAGGTGGCGGGTTCACATCCCCAGCCCGGGCCCACCAAACAACAATGATGGCTGCAACCAAAAAGGTGGCCGGGCATTGTGGGGGGCGCCTGTAGTCCCAGCTACTTGGGAGGCTGAGGCAGGGGACTCACTTGAGCCCAGGAGTTGGAGGTTGCTGTGAGCATGATGCCATGGCACTCTACCCAGGGGGATAGCTTGAGGCTCCCTCTCAAAAATAAATAAATAAATAAATAAACAGCATGGAAGGATAGTGTAGGATGCAGTTTTTGGAGGGTGATCACAATGTGGGCGGCAATTAGATAAGGATTTCTAAAGCAGCATCTTCTCTAAGGAGTTGAGAGGATAAAGATTCCAGGGCTTAAGAATGGGGATACAGAATGGTCCCTAGAGATTGGCTTACTTTAGGAAAGTAAAGCAAAAGGACATAAAAGCAGCGCAGATTTGGGAAAAAGCAGAGACGTACTACAAGAGAGGTGGTTCTACAGGAGAGGTGGGAGCAGGAGGCGCAGGAAAGAGGTGGGCAAGGTTAGGGCACTGGGTTGGGCCTTACTTCCCTGCTTCTTAGACTACCTGAAGATGTAGCATTTTTCCAGGCTGAGGAAATAGGATCATTTGAGGCCAAGAGTTTGAGACCTGCCTGGGCAACGCATTGAGACTCATTTCTAAAAAAAAAAAGAAAAGTTTTTTAATTAGCCAGCTGTGGTGGCATGTACCTATGGTCCCAGCAACTCAAGAGGCTGAGGCAGGAGGATCATTTGAGTTCAAGCTCAGTTACAGGCTGCATTGCACTCCAGCCTAGGTGACAGAGACCCCGTTTCTAAAATAAGAAAATTTAAAAAAATAAAGAATGCCTGAAGATGTCTACCTATCCTTGGTGTTTACAAGTGGAAATACAGTTAGAGATCTTTCCTTTCTCATAGGGATGAAAGCTTCCTCTTCCAGAATGGAAGAAAGCTCTTTAGAGACCACCTAAAGAAGAACAACCAATTTTCCCAATCAAAGACAGAGCCGAGCAGACAATCTTGCTAGCCCAAGTGAATTCCATCCAGCTCTCAGCTCTCACTCTCACAGAGACATCTGCAGAACTCTTCTGAAAGACAGAGAGCAAGACCAAGGACCAATGCCTCCCAGCCCAGGCTTCTTTGTTCATTATTTACTGACCACTCACCATACAATGTCTGGGGTGTTGTGGAAACTCAAAGATAAACCAGGCACCGCTACCCACAAAGAACTTGTGTGTGCACTGGCAGACCACATGGCACATGCAGACAACCACTGAAAGCAAATAGGTCCTGAGCACAAAATAAGCGTCCCAGTCCCTCAGCCAAACCACAGAGTGCCTCCGAAGCTGGCCAGCCTTCACCCCACTGTGCTGCAGGCGAAAACGACTCTTTCCTCAGTGCTCACACAGCATCAGGTGAAGTCTACTGGCGTGTCTCCACGAACTCAGGTGATACACGGGTCCTGTGCAAAGCCTACATTGGGGATACACCTATCACACCCAAGGTTAGGGGCAGGGCTCTGCTGTCAGACCGCCCAGTTCACCCAGGCTTTGCTGGCGTCACGGAACCTGAACGTGGGCTCCGCCTGTCAATTGGGAATGTTCACACACACTGCTTCTGGGACCCTCTGGGGCGTGGATAGAACGAGCTAGTCAAGTGCTGCTTATGTACTTTATTAAGCGAGAAGAACCTTGCTACGCGTCCCAGGGCACGGGCGGTCTGCCCGGGGCGGGTGCCCTAGGCAGGGCCCGGCCCGGCTCTCGTCCGCGCCGCCGCTCACCCAGTTTCCGAAGCCGAACTGCTCGATGGCGTCCAGCAGCAGCTGCTCTTCGCGGCTGGTCCAGCCGCCCTCGGCCTCGGGCCCCCAAAGCGTGAAGCGCCCGCCGTCCACCAGTTGGTAGCCGTGGTAGCGGCGGTGGTGGCCAATCTCAGCGCCGGCCGAGAAGCACTCGGGGCACAGCTCGATGTCCTGGCACTCGGTGCAGCGGAAGCGCAGCGGGCTCACCTCGGCCAGGCAGTACACGCAATACTTCTTACCGAGCTCCGCCATCTTCCCCCGCTCGCCGCCCGCCGCCGCCGCCGCCGCGCCCCCGGCCGTCAGCGCCCCGCCGCCCGCAGGGCTCGCCGCCGCCGCGCACGAGCAACTGCCGCTTGCCGCCGCGGCAGCCGCCACCGCGGCCCCCGCCCAGGCGCAGCCAGAGCCAGCCAGCCGGGCCGCGTCCCACCTCAGCACGCAGGCGCCATCCGGCCCGGCCCGGCTACCGCCGCCGCCGCCGCCGCCGCCGTCGTCGCCCCGCCGCATCGCGCAGGCGCTCCGCGCGCGCCACCGCGCGGACGCCAGGCCCGCCGCTCTGCGCCTGCGCACCCCTTGCGCCTGCTGCCACCGCCTTTCCCAGGGCATCTGGACGCCCCGCCCCAGGCCTGGTGATGGGAGATGGACGGGCAGGAAGTCTGGCGAGCTCACCACGCCCCTTATAGGGCCAGCCCAACCTCGCCTCCAATCAATTCTGCCCGTCGCCCACTAGCGTCCTCCCATTGGTCGGATATTGCCAGAGTAGGCGGTTGAGGGGCAGGGCGTCGGCCTAACGCCTGGCCAATCCTTGGATCCACCACGTGGGCCTTTGGTTGCCCCGGGAAACCTAACCGTCTGCAACCCGGATCCGCGGCCCTGGCGGAGCCGGTGGGAGATGGACAGCCACTCGGAGCACAGCGGGGACCTGATAGAGGACGATGGAGATGTGGAAAGCCAGAACTCCGAGATCAAGTCGAGATCTAGCCTCCTGACCCTTGCTGAACCCGCAGAGTTGGACCCCGGGCTCCAACCGGAGCCTGAGCCCGAGGAGGAGGCGGAGGTAGAGGCTTTGCGGGGAGGCGCCGCCGCGGACGAGCAGGCGGAGACCTCGACTGGGCCGGCAACCACTGAGGCTGCAGGCGAGGAGGAGCCTGGAGAGCCAGGGTGGCCGTCCGAGCCCGAAGACGAGCCGGAAGAGCCAGTCGAAGCCGGCGCTGAAGAGCCAGCCCCGCCGGTATCCGAAGCGGGGCCCGAAGAACTGCAGGAGGTAGAGGAGACAGCGGAGGAGGAGGAGGAGGAGGAGGAGGAGGAGAAGGAGGAGGTAGAGGCGGAGGTGGAGGCGGAGGGTAAGAAAGAATCCCGAGCCCGGTACGCCACGCCGCTGACCACGACTGGCGTGGAAGAGGCTGCACCAGCCCTGAAGGGGGACGAGGAAGAGAAGCCAGAGTGGGAGGAGGAACAGGAGCGGAGAGTGAGTGAGGAAAATGAATTGAAAGGTCGGGCACGCCGCCGGACGAAAAGTGAGGAGGGGAAGTATCTGGATGTAGAGGATGAGGATTTCGAGTGGTCGGAGGAGGTCCAGAAGCAGCAGGAACAACAGCTGCGCAGCGAGCTCCTAGAGCAGTACCGCTCCCTGATGGTGGACCGGAACCGCTACCAGCGCTACAACTTACACCTGCAGCATAGGATCTTCGAGGCGCTGCGCAAGAAGAAGGGCCTGGAAGCCACTGATATGCCGGATAAAGACGTGGAGACCGAGGCCCCCGAGAAAGAGCAATCGTATTTACGCTATCTGGCCGTGCTGGAGGAGCTGAAGAAGCAACAGGCAGACGACCTGCAGTGGTACCACCAGGAGCTGGCACAGATGAAGCAGCAGTGCCAGGAGAAAGTCACTAGGGTGGAGAAGGAGTGGCGAGGCTTCCAGGCACTCAAGAAGCAAGTAGTGATGCAAGCCATGGGCAGCTGTCGGATGCGAGGTGGGCGCCAGGCCGCTCTGAGGGAGGTGGAGCAGATCCAGGCATTGGAGGATAAAAAGGAGAAGGAGATGAGCTCTGTGCGGCTAGAGAACGTGCAACTGAAGCAGAGTGTGGCGCATTTTGAAACCAGGATGAGGGCGCAGGAGGACTTGTCTGAGGGTCTTCTCCTTATTGATTTTGAACAGCTTAAGATTGAGAACCAGACCTTCAATGAGAAAGTTGAGGAACGAAATGAGGAACTTTTAAAACTGCGCAACAAAGTGACCAACAATGTGCAAATAATAACCCACGTGAAAGAGAAGTTGCACTTCATGGATATGGAGAATGCGTGCAAAAAGACACAGCTTCTGGAAATTGAGGCTCAGGTAGCCCTAGGAAGGGACATCTTGACCAAGACAAAACAAGCCCGAGACAGCCTGCGGGTTGACAACATCAAGCTAAATCAGAAGTGTGGGCTTCTGGGCAAGGACTCCCTCCTTCAGGATTTGGAAGAAAAGGTGGAAAAGACAGAACTGCTCAGCCAGCGCCTGGAGTCCCTGAAGCGCCATCATGCTGGGCTCACTCTGTCCTGCAGAGGTGTAAGGCAGAAGATTAGGGAAGCCAAAGCCTTTCTCCCTTCTTGATACAGTCGATAGAAGAGTCAGCAAAACATTCTCACTCTCAGCATATGTTGTCTTTTAGCTCTTTTTTTTTTTGCCATTCTTTAAAAGGCCTCTGATATTTGGGGTAGAGTTATATTTTATACTTACCTCATAATTATTTATCTTCCAAATTAGTGCTGAGCATAAAATTAGGTCAGCAATCAGTTTTATATAGGACTAAGTAAAATAGGTCCAGAGAAAACAAACAGGGGTTATTTAACATAACTGATTTCTCACAAAAAGCTTTCAAAAGTCTTTTTATATCTGAGCGATTCCATAGTTTTGATAACAAAACTAAGGAGTCCTGTTGCTTTTCCATGTGTTAGAAGGGTTTGAAAGTTCAAGCAATGGGTAGGGTACAAAAATATTCTTATGCATTAAGCTAATTATTAAACTCTTTTTGGATTTATTGAACTGTGTATCCTTGAATCCCTGTTTCAATTAGAAGCTCACTAATTCTCTAGTCTTAAGCTGAAATTGTTTTATGTGTAAATAGCACTAGCTTCTGGGGTAATAAAAAATGTCCAGGAAAGAGGAGAAATGATAAACAGGAAAAGGAACAGCTGTTCTTTCATCTTTTCTTTTTAAACGAAAGGAAGCCAGGCTACCAACAATTAAAATTTCTTTCTGCCTCAATGACAGTCTTCAATTCTAATTAAATGTTTTCTTGGATCTTCTGAAGAACTGTTTTGATCTGTATCCCCCACAAAAAATGAAATTTTGTTTTCCAGTGAAAACAGTGTGACAGCTATATTGTTTTGCCAAGTGCAAAATATATGGAATTGTGGCAGCTGGGATTCTAGATGTGACCGCAGCTTCTTACTGCTGCAGCTCTTCCATGGCCTGGGGACCACAGCCTTCTATTTCAGCTGGATATTTTTAGATCTCAACAGCAGGACTCTCATTATGCTTAAGAATTCACTGTGTCAATTTTTTTATGCCTTAATCCATTTATTCGGAAATAAGAAACAAGATAAACAGGAACTTATCACCCTCAACCTTCAACTCTACTATGATATCAATAAATAAGTTTACCAGCTCTACATAATCATTAGAACTGCCTCCTCCCTTTTTTTTAAAGGTCATCATAGCCCTAGACCTCCCCATTTGCCAACTCCAACCTCCAGTATAACACAGGGAATGGTCCTGCCCTCAAGTATACAAAATATTACTCCTTCTCCATTCCTTCCTCCTCCTTTACTCCTTTGATCTCAGGCACCTTCTCTACTCCTTCGTGGGACTCCTTCTGTCCATCCATGTCCAATCCATCTCCCCTTCCCAAGGTCAGCCATTGGACTCAGCTAGGCCTGCAGCTGTTCATTCTGCTATCTAGTGGTTTCCAGGCACTCCTGGGTCTCCTGCAACTCCTGGCAGGAGCCATTGTGCCATTGTGCCTGCAGTTTTTTATTGCTGCAGCTCTTCCATGGCCTGGGTCTGTAGCAGGCACTCCCTGTGCAGTGATGCCTCCTAGATTAGCTGCTGATAGGCTGCTACATACTGGTATAGGAAGATCAGATACTGATCTTGCTCTTGCTGCAGACTCTTTGCCTCTTAATTCTTCAGCTCCACCTGTGGGAAGACCCTGGACATGAGGGCAGGTGGTGGCCTGCTTCTAGATTCTGAGCCCATAAACAGGGGAGACAGGATGTTGGGGTTCAGGCAGTTGCCTATGTTCTTGGTTCTTGGTGTGTTCTTGGCCAAAAAATGATAAGACCCAATAAAGCAAGGCAAACATGAAACAGTTTACTGGGAAAGAAAGGTAGGTTTACAGAGCAAGAGCAAGATATAGGTTTACAGAGTGAATATGTTTGCCACAGGTGATGAACAGTCCTCCACTGCTGCCATGAAGGAAAAGGCTATATCAAATATTAAAATGGCATTATTCCTTGTGTTAGTGTAAAAAATAATTGATAGGTCTATTTCCTTAGCACAGTATTAGTGATTACCTTGGAGCCAGGGGCTTGGTTTGATTTCCTAGGCTGAATTTTAAGAGGTGCAGATTTGGGAATCAAAGTATTCTCTTATTCCTAAACTTAAGCGGATCATTAGAAAGATGATATATTTTTTGGTACTAGATACCACTAAAAAATGGTAGAAACTCCACTCTGGGCAGGTGTCTCAGTTGGCTGTGAGAATCTTTTGATGACATGATTTTGTTCTCTAAACTATGTGTTCCCTTTGATGCCAAAGATGGTTGAATAAACTTATTTTTCTAATTACCATGGCCTGAATACACTCTTTTATATCAAACCACATAAATGTAAAAGTAAGGGGAATAAAAGAAAAAGCTTTGGCTTCTAGCTTCCATTCTCTTCCTTACTCTACAATTTTAGTCTTTCCTCTATCCCAGGGGTCCTCAAACTACGGCCCATCAAGGACATTTATCCGGCCCACCGGGTGTTTTTGCCGCCACTGCCTGTCCTGCTTAGCAGCCGACTGGTCCCGGGCCCACAGTCCGGCCCTCCAATGGTCTGAGGGACAGTGAACTGGCCCCCTGTTTAAAAAGTTTGAGGACCCCTGCTCTATCCTATTCATCAAGGCCAAAGTGAAGCAGTACCTAGCAAGTAGAAGTTGGTTTGCTTTGTAACTCAAACTTTAATAAAAGCAGAACAGGCCCACTGGCTCTTCTGTAGGAGGCTTCAAACGCAGAGCATCCTTTATCTCTGTAGCTCACTAATGAGAGAATCACAGAAATAGATGATTTTCAGATGATTTTTAACAACTAGTAACTAGATCCAATCAAACACTTCCACACTAGCATTGAACTTAGAAACAAGCAGATCTCTCAGAACACAAAGATATAAAGTAGTTTGATGGGGCAGTGCCTGTGGCTCAATGGGTAGGGCGCTGGCCCCATATACTGAGGGTGGTGGATTCAGGCCCAGCCCTGGCCAAACTGCAACAAAAAATAGCCAGGCATGCTGGCAGGCGCCTGTGGTCCCAGCTATTTGGGAGGCTGAGGCAAGAGAATCACCTAAGCCCAGGAGTTAGAGGGTGCTGTGAGCTGTGTGATGCCATGGCACTCTATCAAGGGTGATAAAGTGAGACTCTGTCTTTACAAAAAAAATAAAAGAAGTTTGATCAAGTTAGCATTGCTTTAAGCTACAAAGCAAATCAGTGTCCCAAGTAAATTATTTCATAGTAAGTTACCAATATTCTTTCAGATTATAGTACTGTATGCTGAAGATGTTATGATTAACTAGAAGCCAATCCTCTGACTACTTCCTAACATGGTTTTTTTTTTTTTTTTTTTTTTTGGAGACAGAGTCTCACTCTATTGCCCTGGGTAGAGTTCCATGGTGTCACAGCTCACAGCAACCTCAAACTCTTGGACTCCAGCAATCCTCTTGCCTCAGCCTCCCAAGTAGCTGGGATGACAGGTGCCCACCACAACCCTCAGCTAATTTTTCTATTTTTAGTAGAGACAGGGTCTCAGTCTTGCTCACGCAGGTCTTGAACTCTAGAGCTCAAGCAATCCACCTGCCTTGGTCTCCTAGAGTGCTAAGATTATAGGCAGGAGCCACTGTGCCTGACCTCTTCTTTTCTTTTAACATATGCATATGGAATGCCATTTATTGTAATTTTTTAAAAATGTTTTCCAGGCTATTTAATCAAGTTACTTACAATGTACACATTCCTGAGTATGCCCATTGTTGTAACATTGTTTTGGAGTTTTTCTGCATTCAGCTTTAAGAGTGTTTAAAAGGAACTAAACTTTTCATAGGAGAACTGGGTTCATAAAATAGATTCATTGCAAACTTTATAGACATATAAATCATAGACATCAGTAAAGAAGTTTATTCCTTCTTCTTGCCGTATGTCTTAAAGCATAATAAATCTCACGTGCCCTGCAGTGGCAAATGCTGACACAAACCACTTGTTGAACTTGTCCACAGTTTTTAAGTACCTGTTGTTCGATAGCCACATTTTCTCATCTACCTGGTCGAGAGCAGCATGAGCTATGAGCTGGTTTAGATGACAGTGGTTGTCTTTGGATTCTGCTTTCCCAGCTGGCAAAAACACAATTTCTAAAACTGGATTATCATGGTGACCAACAAAGTAGAAGCTTCCAGACACTGTCTTCAAAATAGGCCTCCTGTAGCAAGATGCAGACAATGGAAACGCCCAGTCCATTCCTGCTGCAGAGACCTGGAAATACCAAGTCCCTTCCTGCCACAGAGACCCACGCTTGGCAGCTTCAGTTTAATTTATTGTAACTTTTTAAAGCACATCCCTCATTTTAATTCCCTTTATTCAACATTCTGGGGAGGAAGGTGTACAGAAGTCAGGGTTCTCCTCAGAACCATCAAGGAGGGGTCTCAAGGGGTCTTTAGCTAATCAGCCTGGGTGAGAGACTTCAGGCCCCTTCCTTACAGTCCTGGCTTGTCACAATCAATGGAAGCAAAGTTTCCCAAAGGGAATTCTAGCTTCTCCCCATTTATCAGGGCTGCTTCCCTCAAACTTTTCTGCTGAAAGTCTGTTCTTCTCAGAATTAAATACAGTTAAATACAGGAGAGGGGAGTCTCCGTGAGAAGCCAGGGGTGGGCATGTTCACAGGGGTCAAAAAAAAGGTGTCTCAGACTCTAGGTCCAGCTTCCTGTCCAGGCTTCCCATGCCTCCAGCTCTCAGCTGAATAGCGTCCAGCTTGCTAACATGCCAGATTGTACCAAGCCCTTGAGGGGAGGAGGATGATCTTTTATGGAAAGGTAAATGGTTCCTTAGTCAAGTCAGGGCAATCAACTACAGAGACCTGGACATCTGCAAAGTTATCTTTTAGTCCTTTCTGTATAACTCCAGCAAGCTCCTTTAGACTTGGAACATGAAAACTCAGCAAAAGCCATTTTCTTCTTCAGGAGTGAGGTTGTACAAACAAAGCTACTATTGGTTAATTAACACAGGAGTTCACAGTACTGCATTAACAGTTGCTGCTTTGCTGAGGCTGGTCTCGACCTCCTGAGCTCAGGTGATCCATCCACCTTTGCCTCCCAGCATGGTTCTTTCTAATTATAGGAGAGCACTTAATCATGAAATAGCAACACATTTACAAACTGTTTCTTCAGATCCATTACTTCTAAGGAAGAATTTCACAGACCCTAAAGCATTGTCTATCCCCAAAGTCTTACTGAAGTGCTCCAGTGTGTGCCCCCCAGAGGCCTGTATGCAGCCGCCTCCAGTCATGGATTGACTGCTTACGGACAGTTATCTGTATTTAGTTCTCTGTACCCCAAAGAGACAAAGTCCACAGGAGGCAAAAACTGTTGGTTCATACCTCTCCCTAGCAGCCAGCACATCGCCTGGCACATAAATGGTACTCAGTACATTTGTTGGATTAATACATTAATGCAATGCCAATCTAGTTCATTTAATGAAAATAAGTGTTACTTGAATTCCTATTATGTGTTAGGCACTAAGTCTTATGTTGAATTAAAAAATAATTACAGGCAAGAAGATCTCTCAACAAGCTGAACCAACTAGGGAAATAAATGGCAGGAAGGCAGGGTTGTAGCCAGAGCCAGAAAGCACAGCACTGCTAACTCCAGCAGGGATCACCTCCAGGGGCTCCAAGGGTTGTACCAGAAACCTCTTAAACTAAAGTGATTTTATAAGTCCTAACAACAAAGACTGCCTTTTCATGCCCTTGTCAAAAAGTACAGGGCCTGGAAAATGTTGGCACTGAATACATTTTTAATGAGATGTTATATGAAGCTAGACCTTTTTTTTTATTATTTTTTTGAGACAGAATCTCAAGCTGTCACCTGGGCTGTGCTGTGGCATCATAGCTCACAGCAACCTCCAACTCTTGGGCTCAAGAGATCCTGTTGCCTCAGTTTTTCTATTTTTAGTAGAGATGAGGTCTTGTGTTTGCTCAGGCTGGTCTCCAGCTTGTGAGCTCAAGCAATCGACCTGCTTCAGTCTCCCTGAATGCTAGTATTATAGGTATGAGCCACCATGCCGAGCTTGAAGCTAGATCTTTAAAAAAAATTTTGAAGAGAGAGAGAGAGTAAACAAGAATTGAAAATGTCAGGTCAGGCATGGTGGTTCATGCCTATAATCCCATAACTCTGGGAGGCTCAGATAGATTGTCTGAGCTTGGGAGTTCGAGATCAACCTAAGCAAGATCAAGACCCTTGTCTCTACTAAAAATAGAAAAACTAGACAATTTCATGGTAGGCACCTGTAGTTCCAGCTACTCCAGAGGCTGAGGCAAGAGGATCTCTTGAACTAGGGAGTTTAAAGTTGCTGTGAGCTATAATGCCACAGCACTCTACTAAGGGCAACAAAGGGAAACTATGTCTCAAAAAAAAAAAAAAAAAAAAGGCTCGGCGCCTATAGCTCAACCGGCTAAGGCGCCAGCCACGCACACCTAAGGTGGCGGGTTCGAATCCCCAGCCCGGACCTGCCAAACAACAATGACGGCTGCAACTAAAAAATAGCCGGGCGTTGGGGCGGGCGCCTGTGGTCCCAGCTACTTGGGAGGCAGAGGCAAAAGACTCGATTGAGCCCAGGAGTTGGAGGTTGCTGTGAGCTGTAATGCCACGGCACTCTACCCAGGGAGACAGCTTGAGGCTCTTTTTAAAAAAAAAAGCCACTAAATGGCAATAGTTGGCAAGGAGATTTAACTCCAGGGCCCTGGTCTTAACTTCTAGACAAAATGCATCTTAAACTTGGGTTTATTTTTCATTGGAGCAGTTTCTACCATGAGCTCCAAAAGCAGGGTCAAGAAGCTAAAGGAACAATGTTTAAGACAAATTTTATGGGGTGCCTGCCCATAAAATAATTCACAAGAATCTGAAGACCAGAGTGATGCTTTCAAATCTGTAAGTAACTCATTTTAATGTTTACGGAGAAGGCCATTCCCCTCACTCCACACAGAATCCCACATGGCTCAAGTATCCTGGGAAATAAAGCTTTGGCAGTTAGTTCTGGGAGACAGCTTTGGTGTGGTCCACTAAGGGCAGCAGTGTAGTTCCAGAGACAGCAGGCTGGTGATGCTCACATGAGACCCCAGAGCAGCACAGGGACTAGACAGTGCCTCTAAGAAATACCTGGGCACTTTAAGTCATGGCCAAGTTTCAAGGGTAGGCAGGCAAGGACATGAATAACATCAGCAAATGCCTGAGTACACGTTTGGCATCATGCAAAGCAGACCCACCAATTTCCCTGTGAAGGTCACATCTTAACATAGTCCCATCTGAGGACTACCCTTGGCTCTGGGGCTTCCCATTCCTGGGCAGGCCCTGCCCCTTGTCTGCCTGATGACCAACAGCTCACCTCAAGGTCCAGGCAGGCCTCCCTACACCACATTAGCACAGTGTTCCATTAATGCTTTGTGCCTTCCTGGTAGAGTCCACAGCTCAGGTGATGGTTCTTTAACTGTCAACCCCACCTGCACAATCTAGAACACTCGGGGAACCAGTCAACTTGTTTGATGTTTGCACAGAGAAGGTACACGAAGCACCTCTTGGCAGTTCACAGATTCTGCCACCACCCCTGTGCCTGTCATGTGGAGCCACTGTCTGTTTAGCTCTAACTCCTCCTCAGCAGGTGTGGGTCTTGGGTCCTGCACTTGGGATGAAGAAGTGAATCCATGCCTCGCCCCAGACCCTGCCCCTGGAATTACGGTCAGACGTGGAGGAACCAGAGGCCCCAGAGCAAGCATATCTTCTCGAGAGGACTTTTTTTTGAGTCAGTCTCACTGTGTCACCCTGGGTAGAGTACCACAATGCCTTCGCAGCTCAAAGCTACCTCAAACTCCTGGGCTCAAGCAATCTTCTTGCCTTAGCTTCCCAAGCACTATAGGTACTATAGGCACCTGGCCAAGACACCTGGCAATTTTTTCTATTTTTAGTAAAGACGGGTCTTGTTCTTGCTCAGGCTGGTCTCAAACTCCTGAGCTCAGGCAATCCACCTGCCTTGGCCTCCCAGAGTGCTAAGATTACAGGTTTGAGCTACTTGTACTAGCACAAGAAGATATTTCTGAACAAGGGCTTAGTGGGGGAAGAGGGTCACAGGTGTCAGTCTGAGCCCCACTACTGTAGGAGCCTAACCAAATCACTCCTCTGTGTCGCATCTTTGAAATAGGGACTGTAACGACTTTTTCCACAGAGCTGCTATGGAGATTATGTGACATGATTCATGGACAGCAACTCAGTCTAGCACCTGGTGTGGCTGGTGCAGCAAGCCAGCCCACAGCAAATGTGACTGCTACCAACTATCAGCCCCTGTAGTCTGTCCTCTTGCCCATGCCCTGCAGGGGTAAAGAAATACCTATCAGGGCCCCAAGAGGGAAGGCAGGCAGTTTCTGCATCCTGCAGGGGTCCAAGACGTGCACCAAAATGCCTATCTCCTATGGGAGAGGGTGGGGAAGCCAACAGAAAGCTTCCCAGAAGCTTTGGCAGAACAGAAAGCTCCCAGAAGTCCTTAGAGGTTCCGAGGAGACGGAAGAGCAGTGGCATCTGCTCAGGCAAAGGGTCCTGGTGAACAAGGAGAGATTTTCCTGGGGAACAAGGGAACAAAAGAGAAAGCTGCCCCAAGGGCTCTATACCTGCAGCTGGGACTCGGGGGTGCTCTTCCATCTGAGCCTCCAGCCTGGGTAAACACACCTGTGAACAGTTGCTCTGCCTGCTTCCAAATGGCCTCATGGATCCTCCACCCTCACAGCCAGAGCACACTGACCTATACCCCACAGGGAAGAGCACACGTCACCTTACTGGCTGCTGGGGGACAGAGTCCTCACTACCAGATTCACAGGCTTCTGAGAAGGTTCCTAAAGGAATGTGAAAAGCCCTTGGTCTAGAGACTGGTACATAGTAAGCACCAACTGCATGCTGAGGGTATAGCAGGCTCAGGAGTGTGCATGGTAGGCACTAGGGGGAGCCAGGCTAAAGAAGAGACATGGCAGGACTGGGGCTCCAACCCAGTCTGGAAGGGGTGCACTCAACTCTTGAACTCCTTGACTACACTACCATAACTGCACCATCTTCTTGTTTAATAAGCCTAGTTAGTAGATTTTCAAATACTCAAATAGCAAAATGCTCAAGTCAAATTTTCACCGTGCTTCCAAATGAGAATTCCAACTTTTTTCTTTTTCTTTTTTTTTTTTTTTTGAGACAGGGTCTCACTTTTTCACCTTCAGTAGAGTGCTGTGGCATCACAGGTCAGAGCAACCTCAAACTCTTGGGCTTAAGCAATTCTCTTGCCTCAGCCTCCCAAGTAGCTGGGACTACAGGAGCCTGCCACAACGCCCAGTTATTTTTTAGACAGGGTCTTGCTCTGGCTCAGGCTGGTCTTCAACTTGTTAACTCAGACAATCCACCTGCCTCAGCCTCCCAAGTGCTAGGATTAGAGGTGTAAGCCACATCACCCAGCCGAGAATTCCAACTTTAAATCAAACTACAGTGAACATAAGTAACAATTTTATATGACTTTTATTTAATAAAACCACATTATTTACAGTTCAAAAAAGTCCTACTTAGATACACTTTACTAAACAAAAGGTTAACTGTACAAGCCAATCAAAACATGATATGTAGCAAGTGTTATAAGGAGTTTTCAGCAAACTATTTAAAATAGTCAAAAACTGAGCAGTTAAAAAGTCCCTTGTGAAAGAACAGTGTTTCTACAGGGGAGCTCAGTGACTGGGGAGAGGCAGCGCTCACCTTTGCACACAAGTTGCAATAGTCCTGGGCTGAAGTCTGAGACTCCAAAAGCCAAGGGCATTTGAAGTAGAATGTGCAGAGTTCCCAAGCACAGCCTGGCAGCATCTGTTCCCATGTGGCCTCAGCAATGACACAGAAAGAGAGGCACGCCACCACGGCCCAAGGCAGCCTCTGTGGGAAGGGACTGAGTGACCCCAGACGGAGACTCAGAAGCTTCTGGCCTCTGAAGAGGATGCACTGAACTACCAAGACCTCATATAATCCCTGAACAGGTCATAAAACCTCTTCTGGGCAGCGCCCATAGCTCAGTGGGTAGGGTGCCAGCCATGTGCACCAAAGCTGGTAGGTCTGAACCCAGCCTGGGCCAGCTAGAAAACAACAATGACAACTGCAACAACAACAACAACAACAAAAAATAGCTGGGCATTGTGGTGGGCACCTGTAGTCCCAGCTACTTGGGAGGCTGAAGCAAGAGAATCATCACTTAAGCCCAAAGAGTTTGCTGTGAGCTGTGATGTCGTGGCACTCTGTGCAGGGTGACAGCTTGAGACTCTGTCTCAAAAAAAAAACAAAAACTTTTCTGAACTCCAGATATGGTGTACATTCCAGATTGGCATAGAATTCTGTTTAAGAACTTAATGCATAGGTGGTACTATCCAAAAGGGTCTGTGTCAAACTGCTTGACAAGAAATGCTAAGAGCTGAGTTTTGAATACACACAAAGTTTACAACTGCATTCTAAACGAGCTGTACAGGCCCCTTGTTGCATCTCTTTCTGTATGACTTAAGGAACATCTTTATGTACAGTAAGAAAATATATACATCTTTAAAGAACAGAACACCCACATCATGGAACAAAAATAAGTACATTTGCAAGGAGCAATAGTGCACAGGGCTCAAGCCCCCACCCCCCCAGCCCAGCTCAGTCTGGGTTACATTCAGCATCCAGATGTCAGAAAATGGCTAGGTCTGGAGGCTGCTAAGACCTCCAGTGAAGACAGGACACCTCCTCCAAGAGGGGAGGCGAGTCAGCATTTAAAGGCTGAGGCAGAAAGGTATCCATGGTGCTCAGCAGCCTCCCTGGAGAGTGAGTTAAGAATAGAAGGGGAAGAAAGGAGATTCCAGAACAAATGGCACATGGTTCAGAGTTGGGATGGAAGGCATGAGGACGACCTCGGGGCCGGCAACTTGTTGCTGAACCTAGAAGAGTCATTAGCTGTATGGCAGCAATAGAAAATCTAGAAAAATAATGTCACAGTTAGGCTTTACTCCCTAGCCCCCAGCCCATCTCCCACTGCATGCTATACTGAAGGAGCCAAAGCCGCCTCAAAATCAGAAACTAGATCAGCCATGGGAGTACTCCCTGTGGGCAGTACGGCTGTGGGGCTGTAGAGTGCAGACTACACTGAGGCACTCTTGCACAGCTCATGGTGCCCCCAAACCTGGTCTGTCGGGCGCTCCCAAAGACCAGCTGGTTACATCATGTAGGAGCCTGCTTCCAGACACTAGCCTGTCGTTCAGGCTATTCTGTGCAAAAACTGTTCATGTCTGTCAATTTGGATAGCAAAAGTTCTTATACAAAGTTCTCAAAATTAGCCAAGGAAAAGCTAGAACATAAAATTTGCCAATGACCTTGGGAAAGCCAGCTCAAATGGGAAAGGGCTGATGGTCCAGATACTGCGAGTTCTGACTGCGCTGTCTGGGCTGTCAGATGCTGCCCACTCCCCCACCTCTACAACAGGGTAGGAAGCATTTATTCTAAAGCCAAAGTGTAAGGAGGGCCTCACTGGCACTTAGGACGGATCCAGCTATTCAGGGGACAGAGGCAAAGGAGAACATTCTTAGAGCACAGGAGTAGCAGGGGTGGGCTGGGGGGTGGTGGCGCTGTTTTACCGACCTCCATAAAAACAGGTAGGATGGAAGAGGGCAAGTCTCCACATTCTCTTTCCCCAACATTTTACTCCATCCAAGGGGGGCTGTTGTCATTCTGTTTTCCATCAACTCCTAAACCTGTCTGTATTGCCACAGGCCTTCTTTGCAAATTGGTCCTCCTACTCAAACTTTCCACCCTTGCTCAGCAGATGCAAGGAGCCATCTTTCAGAGAGCAGGTCCCCACTGGAACCTCAGTGTGTATTTCAGCCTTTCTGCTGTAATTTTGTCAAGGCAACATGATAAAATGCCAACAAGCAGGTTGGGCTGATTCCCAGGGAGCCCTTGGACACTGAGCACCTTCCTCAGAGAGCCTGCTTTCCTTTAGTGCTGTCTTTGGTAGGTGGGTTTTAGGAACATAACCTCCAGCTTTGGAAAGATTACCTCAGCAACTCAATCTCCTTTTTATCTAAAATATGTAAATATGAACCAATAATATCTCTTGGGTCTTCCAAATAACATTTCTCATGCAGGCTCCTGGATAAGAAAGATTGTAATGTACTTTCCAGTTGTTGACATAAAAGCATGACAATTTAATTAACTTTTGCTGAAATAAAGGTGGGAGGAAGTTAGCCACTGCCCTATCTTTAAACCATGCAGAAAACATAGTGGTTGGCTGTGGCCAACACTAGGGCATTGTTCACTGAGCTTCTTAAGGCTAAGCCTTGGTTTAATTCTTTAGAAGTTTTTCCTGTTTGTTTTGTTTAAGGCCAACTCCAGTGTTTCCAGGGTTAGGAATCAAGAAGAGGCCCGGTTCTTCTCGATTGCCTGGTGTCAGTCTGAAACCACACGGGTGCCACTGGAGCACTGCCTCCTTGTTGAGCGCGCGTCACATCTGCAGCCTCAGTGTCTGAGGGATGGGCTCCCTTTCTCCATTTCTCTGCTGTCTTTCTGCAGAGCAGTCAGTACCTAGGAGTCACAGGGAAGATGTCTGTGGTTAGTCTACAGCACACACTGACCCCAGACATCCTGCCACAAACAGTACAGAAGAATAGCAGTAGCCTCCAAACTGGGCTCTCCAGCTCCCTACTTCTGCCAGTTCTGCCCTCCAGGCTGCCTCCACACCTACATCCAGAGTGACTTTTCCAACACGCACACCTGACCATGCCATCTCTGGGCTACTGTCTCACACTCACTCCCAATAACTATAGAACCACGCCAACGCACAGATGTGGGGCTCATCTCTTTGCTGGCTCTGGCCCAGCAAAGGCTACCACAGAAGTCCAGGCCTCCATGCCAGGACACTGAGGAGCTCTGGGCCCTCCTGACTGCTCAGAGACCCTGCCCCTACGTCCCCAGGAGCCTGCCTCCTCTGGAGGCACTTCCCACCTGTGTTCCTGCACGTTCCCAGTCTGCTCTCTGCTCTGTGTTCTTACAGTTCAGGTCAACACCTTTATTTTTAAAAACATTCCACCCTTGGGAAATGCTTAACTGTAGTGACAATAAGAATGGGCTCCATTTCTTGAATTTCAAGCAGGGCAGTCCACAGTGCCTGCTCAACTACACAAAATGCTTAAGGAAGACTGACGTCCCATTATAAGAGACGTGAACAACAGAAGCCTCAGAAGTGACTTGCTCAAAGTCAAACAGCTTGTATGGATTCAAACCCAGATCCATCTCATTTCAAAATCAAGGGAAGGCCAGGCACAGTGGCTCATGACTGTAATCCCAGCACTCTGGATAGCTGAGACAAGATGATCACTTGAGGCTGGATGTTAGAGACCAGTCTGAGCAGGTAAGACCCCATCTCTTCAGAAAATAGAAAAATTAGCCATGCATGGTGGCAGGCACCTGTACTCCCCGCCTTCCTCAGAAGGCTGAGGCAAGAAGAGTGCTTTGAGCCCAGAAGTTTATGCTTGTACAGTGTTATCTGCCTGAAGCCAGGCACTATGCCAATTTGAGTCACAAACTACAAGGAGTAAAGCAGAAACATTTTATGGAAATGTCAAATAAACATCAGTAAAAGAATAACAGTAGATAAAAGTCCCCATCCACCTCTAAGTCAATGGGATCCTGACTGAACATTTACGTAAAAGTTACTGATGTCCCACTGCCACTGGACTAACTTCTATCACAATTCCATTAACTAGAAAATGTCTGGCATTGAGGCAGCACCTATAGCTCAGCAGGTAGGGTGCCGGCCCCATATACCAACGATGGCCAGTTCAAGCCCAGCCCCAGCCAGCTAAAACAGCAATGATAATTGCAACAAAAGATAGCTGGACATTGTGGCAGGCACCATGTAGTCCCAGCTACTCAGGAGGCTGAGGCAGAATTGCTTAAGCCCAGGAGTTGGAGGATGTTGTGAGCTATGACATCATGGCACTCTACCCAGGGGGACAAAGCAAGACTCTTGTCTCAAGAAAAGAAAAGAAAATGCCCTGCATTCAAATAACTCCTAGTTTTAGACAACAGTTTTTACCTAGCCCCCAAAATGCAAGAAGCAAAATGGCAGATTAGGACTTAATCCTTTTCTTTGTAAGCGTGTGTGTGTGTCAAGTGGGTACATGTGCAGAGAGGTGATCTATGTGAAGTCTGTACATGTATGTGGGGCCGATCTGTGTTTGTGAAGTGTGTGCATGTGCACGGGGTGATGTGTGTGCAGTGTGTGTACATGGGGCTCATCGGTGTGTGTGTGTAGTATGCGTGTACCTGGGGCTGATCTCTGTGTGTGCGGTGTCTGCATGTGCATGGGGTGATTTGTGTGTGTAGTGTGTGCATGTATATGGAGCTGATCTGGGTGTGGTGTACACATACATGAGGCAGATCTTTGTGTAGTGTGTGAGTGTACATGGGGCTGATCTGTATTTGTCAGGTGTGTGCGTGTACATGGGGATGATCTGTGTGTGTAGAGGGGCCATCTGTGTGTGTGTATGTACATGGGGCTGATTTGTGTATAGCTGTGGGTGTGCAGTGTGTACACAGACATGGGAGGTAATCCGTGGTGTGTATATGTGTGTGCATGTACATGGGAGTGCTGTGAATGCCCACAAATGGAAAAAGATGATTTGTGCAGGTGCACAGTGCGTGCACATGTGGGATGGCAATGTGTGCATGTACATGGAGTGATCTGTGTGGGTGTGCACATGTGCAAGAGAGGGCGATAAATGGGCTTCTATCTCTGAGGAAAAACTGGCAAAGGAAATGGAAAGGAGATCAGCAGGCCAGTGACTGTACAAGTTGGAAAGTCGGGCGGCACCTATGGCTCAAAGGAGTAGGATGCAGCCTCATATGCTGGAGGTGGCGGGTTCAAACCCAGCGCTGGCCAAAAACTGCAAAAAAAAAAAAAAAAAAAAAAAAAAAAAAAAACAAGTTGGAAAGTCAAGGCAGGAACATGTGGAACAAAGGCTACCAGGAAAGATGTATCTTTCTATGGTTACTTCAGAAGACCACTACAAGCCACTGACTCAAGACAGATTCCAAAGTTTACCCTCATACACAAGGCTGGCTTTATGGACACACAGCCTCTATAGGAGTCACATGACCCTGTGCCCATCGCCACCTTAACATTTTTAGTAATTTTCAAACAAGAGGCTCTACATTTCCATTTACATTGTCCATTTATTTATTAGCCAGAGAAAGGCGTTTCTCCCTCACTGGATCCCTGATAATTATACAGCCAGCCCTGATCACACCTGACGTGTGTGTGTCACTATATGTCTATCACTGTATGTAGGTCATTACCAAAGTACTGAGATACACAAAAATCAAGTAATGAGGCAGGCAAAGGTGGCTCATACTTACAATCCTAGCACTTTGGGAGGCTGAGGTGGGAAGATCTCCTGAGATCAGGAGTTTGAGACCAGCCTGAGCAAGAGTGAGACCCTGTCTCTACTAAAATAGAAAAACTAGCCAGGCATTTTGGTGGGGCACCTGTAGTCCAGCTACTGAGGCAGGAGGACCTCTTGAACTCAGGACTTTGAGGTCACTGAGAGCTAGCCTGAGTCCATGGCACTCTAGCCAGTGGACACAGTAAGACTCTGTATCAAACAAACAAACCAAAAAAATCAAGAAACATAAAGGCCACACAGACAGAAACAAAAGAAGCCTTCCCAGCAACACCAATAAGCCATACAAGTTAAAACTTGCACAGGTAGATCAGAAAGGACACTGGTGACAGTGACAGCATTTCTTGGAAATGAAATAATGGACTGTAACACAGTCTGCCTCAAAACTTTTCTTAGTAACCTCTGTGTAGTGAAATATATATGTGTATACACACACACACACACACACACACACACACACACACACACACACACATATATATTTTTGTAAGGCAGGGTTTTATCACCCAGGCTGGAGTGCAGTCACCCAATCATAGTTCATTGTAACCTCAAATTTCTGAGCTCAAGGGATCGCTCGACAAAATTTTTTTTTCTCTTTTCCTGGAAAAATATTTCTCTGTGAAGTTCACTTCTTCTAACATTCCGGGTGTTAATTCTGGGTGAAGTGGGATGGCCACTTCCTGGCTGGTTCAACGACCCTCCCTACCAGATCCTCTCCTGTGTGCAGCACCACAGTCTCCACCGAGGGAGCCTTAAAAGAGCCCCCTCCTCAGTCTCTCTGAGCACTTTCACAGCAACAGCCAAAAAGGACGTGTTTCTGTTTCAGGGGACCACATTTAGGACACGTGTCTATACTGTTCTGTACTTTAATAAGCTTTTGAGGATTTCTTCTCTTATAATGGTTAACTTCAGTGGTGCGCTGTTTGGGGGAGCTGCCATCCAAAAGCCACTATCCAAAAGGGTGGAGTTCGCCTACTTCCACTTGTATCATTTACTGGCTTTGTAAATAAGATTGGACCCTGGACTGCTAACACTGGCCCCCAAGGAGGACTTGGAAAAACCTGGCCAGCTTTGCTGAAGTCACTCCCAACAGTTTTGGAGCAGTCCCGAGGCAGTGGTCATGGCAGAAACACCAGGACCAGCACTGCTTGTCTATTCATCTTATTATTTTATATTATTTTTATTTTAATAGAAATGAGATCTTGCTATGTTGCCTAGACTGGTCTTGAACTCCTGGCCTCAAGCAATCCTCCCACCTTGGCCTCCCAAATTGCTGAAATTACATGTGTGAGTCACCATGCCCAGCCATTCTTAACAGTTTTAATACAATTTAGATACCATATAACTCTTCTATTTGAAGTATACAACTTGTTGGTTTTCAGTATCTTCACAGATACTTGCAACCGTCACCACAGTCAATTTTACAACATTTTTGTCACCTCAAGAAAATGCCTCTAGGCTCGGTGCCTATGGTTCAGTGAGTAGGGCGCCAACCATATACACTGGGGGCTGGTGGGTTTGAGCCCAGGCCAGGTCAGGCCTGCTAACAACAATGACAACAATAACAACAACAAAAATAGCTGAGCATTGTGGCGGACGCCTGTAGTCTCAGCTACTCAGGAGGCTAAGGTAAGAGAATCACTTAAGCCTAAGAGTTTAAGGTTGCTGTGAGCTGTGAAGCCATAGCACTCTACCAAGGGTGACATAGTGAAACTGTCTCAAAAAAAAAAAAAAAAAAGAAAGAAAACACCTCTATAACCCTTTAGCTACCACTCTCCTATGGTCCAATCCCCCCTTCAACTTCTAGTCCTAGGCAGCTACTAATCTACTTTCTGTCTCTACACCTTTCACTGCTATGGATCTGTGCATGAAGGAATCATACAACACTGGGCTCTTTTGTGTCTGGTTTCTTAGCAGGAGTTTTTCAAGGTTTATCCATGTGGTATCAAGTAACACTACTTTATTCCTTTTTTACAAATTGAACTATTTAATAATTTTTTATTTTAATAGAAAAACCAGGAGTGCATTTCCCAGTGTTACCCTAGGTCACATTACAGCAGCTATGCCTCTTCCCAAGACACCCCACAGGGAGGGAGTACACTAGCCAGAGCCTCATCTAATGGGACAAGGAATGGAAGGGACAGGCAGAAGAGGACAGTCAGAAAGCCCAGGTGAGAGAAACCTACCTCTGGTTAATAAGTAAATAGCCAATGAACTGTATACTTTAAAAGGGCAAAGTTTATGGTACATACACATATCACAGTGTACACATAACACATCAGGTATGTAAAACCTCAACAAAGCTGTTATGAAAGTAAATAGCAAGATCAAAGAGAGACAGCCTGATCACTTAGGAAGTAATCTTGCCAAATAAAAAACAAACTTGAAACCTGACAATCGGCTCAGCGCCTGTGGCTCAAGTAGCTAAGGCGCCCGCCACATACACCTAAGGTGGCGGGTTCAAATCCAGCCCGGACCCGCCAAACAACAATGATGGCTGCAACCAAAAAATAGCTGGGCATTGTGGTGGGCGCCTGTGGTCCCAGCTACTTGGGAGGCGGAGGCAAGAGACTCACTTGAGCCCAGGAGTTGGAGGTTGCTGTGAGCTGTGAAGCCACAGCACTCTACCCAGGCGAATAGCTTGAGGCTCTGTCTCAAAAAAAAAAAAAAAGAAAAGAAACCTGGCAATCTTTAGATCAAATTACTAATTAATTAAGAAATATAAACAAATATGTTAAACACCCCCAACACAGAAACAACCAGATTAAGTCCATATAGTGGGAAATGTTATAGGACAAGTGACCTGTTTTACATATCAAATAAGGTGGGGGGGTAGAAGGTAAGAAGAGAGAGTGGCACATCTATGCTAAGAAGACATCAAAGAGCTTTCAATCCCAATGTTCAGACCTTATTAGGATCTTGACTCAAACTATAAAGCCATTTATGACATGTGAAACAATCAAGAGATTTGAAAACTGGATATTTGATGATAGGAAGGTATTAGTAACTTTGGAGTGATAATAGTTGTAGTTATATTAAAAGAGCCTTTATGGTTTAGAGCAGTAATTTTCTTTCTTTCCTTCTTTCTTTTTTGAGACAAGAGTCTCACTATGTTGCCCTAGGTAGAGTGCTGCGGTGTCACAGCTCACAGCAACCTCAAAGTCTTGGGCTTTAAGCGATTTTCTTGCCTCCGCCTCCCAAGTAGCTGGGACTACAGACACTCGCCACAATGCCTGGCTATTTTTTTGTTGGAGTTATCACTGTTTAGCAGGCCCAAACCGGGTTCAAACCTGCCAGCCTCAGTGTATGTGGCCGGTGCTATAACCACTGTACTATGGGGCCAACACTCTTTTCTTTTTGAACTTTTTTTTTATTGTTGGGGATTCACTGAGGATACAAGAAACCAGGTTACACTGATTACATTTGTTAGGTAAAGTCCCTCTCATAACTGTGTCTTGCCCCTAAAAGGTGTGTCACACACCATCATTTTTATTTTTTTTAATTTCAAATTAACACGAAGGTGCAAATTTTTAGATTGCATTGATCTCACTTCAGAGGTAAAGTTCCAGTTGTAAAGGAACCCCTCACCTAGGGGGCGTGGAATCCACCTATTAGATAAGATACCACCAAACACCCTCCCTCCTCCTGCCATCTGTCCTCCCCCTTGCACACCTACTAGACTACATTTGTGTTTTATTGTTCATGTGAGTAGGTAATTGTTCACATATTGGTTCATATTAGTATTGAGTATATTGGATATTTTTTCATTCTTACCATACTTTATGAAGAAGAATGTATTTCAACTCCATCCAGGTAAACATAAAAGATGTAAATCTGGCCCTGGCTTTCTCGCCCCTGTCAGTCTCACCACATTGTACAACCTTCAGCTATTCTGTTGATTTCTCTCTTACTTTAAGAGTTCCTGGCTCGGTGCCTATAGCTCAACCGGCCACGTGCACCTAAGGTGGCAGGTTCGAATCCCCAGCCCAGACCCGCCAAACAACGACGGCTGCAACCAAAAAACAGCCGGGCGTTGTGTCAGGCGCCTGTGGTCCCAGCTACTTGGGAGGCGGAGGCAAGAGACTCGCTTGAGCCCAGGAGTTGGAGGTTGCTGTGAACTGTAATGCCACGGCACTCTACTCAGAGGGACAGCTTGAGGCTCTGTCTCCAAAAAAAAAAAAA
>CAUYTI010111547.1:0-12198 GCA_963575145.1 Galago senegalensis | reverse complement strand
TGCCCTACTCCCCACCCGCCCCCCCAGCTCTCCTCCCCCCCCTACCCCGGCCCTCAGCCCCACCCTCACCCCGGGCCCTCCTCCCCACCCTCACCCCCGGTGCCCTGCAAAGCAGCCAACTCCAGGCAACTTTACTCTTTTCTCTATAAGGGTGGGTCCAGGTGCTGTGGGGCTGACACACCTGGTGTTCCTCTCTACGGAAAAGCGAAAGAGTGCCAAGTGCCACTTCAGCCACCAAACAGCCAATGAGCCAGAGAGGAACCTGAAATCAGAATGGGGGACAGTGGGCCAATCTGGACCTTCTGCAAATTTCCCAAATAGTTTGACAGCATGAACCCATCCCCAGGGCTACTTCCAGGAGATAGAGACCAGTGCAAGAAGTCTCCACAATCTTCCCGTGACCCCAGGGCCACGCCCTCCCTGTCCCCCACCCCACCCATGGCTACACACCTGTGTCTTTATTCCACTCTCTGGAGCCCACACAGAGCATGTCTTTGTAAATATTTGTAAATATATCCAATCATGTCATCCTAATTCATCTATACTTTCTGCTTTTTAAACACTAGCAAGCATTTACCATTTTTTCCAAATAAGATTACTGCCCTCCTCGCCCCAAAAGGAAGTAATTCTGGATCACTGCCACATACAGTGAGCACTGCTAAGAATAGAACTGGGGGTGGGGGGAAGGCTGGAAGGAAAGGTACCAAAATCTGAAAGGTGGCTCTCTTGGGATGCTAGGCACTATGGCGATGTTTCCCTCACTTCTGATTTTACTAATTTCTTCACATTTTCACCATGTATAACAGAAAGTGCCCAAACTTTGTATGGAGACCAATCCCTTCTCTCTCAGCATCTGTCCCCTCCTGCCTCCGCACAGCACAGGAGGACACATTCACAAACCCTGGCCAACAGAAGGGTCTGCCTCCCCCCCCCCCACATCCCTTTTCAGGGTCTCACAATGCACATTTACATCTTAAAAGAGTATCACTATTTTGCTTTGAGAAATCTCCTGGGTCTTCCATACAAAAATGTGAATACTCTAAATCAGGGTATTAGGCAGGAAACCTGGGCAGAAAGTTTTGCCAAAAATGAGACCATGTTTCAGTTACTAAAATGCAGCTATTGATACAAGAAGCAGCCAAGCCAGGGTGTAGAGACAGTGTCCAAGCCACCAACGAGGCTGTGTGGGGTCAGCAGCCAGGCCAGGGGGTGGCCCAAGCTGAGGGCCTCGGCTACTTGATCTGCAGTATGAGGGCATCTGTGGGACCAGAACTATGCTGTCTCAGGGTCAGTTCGGGGGCAAGGGGGGGAGGGTCCTAGACACAAGGATCACAATCCAGGGCACAGGGAACCAGGTCTTGGAGGTCTGGGCTGAACTAGAAGTTCATGCTGGTTGAAACTGAAATGGAGACATATGATGCTTTTTTCAAATGGCATGAGGCACATTTTGTCTGCAAAGCTCCATTTTGCCTTTCAGAAGCCTCAGTCTGCTGATAAGAGGGGAGGGGGACAGTGAGGATGCAATCTGTTCTTACATCAGGGTTAGCTAGTGCACGAACCAGCTGGCGTCCAGACCCCACCTTCCCACAGAGACAATGTGCACCCAGAGAGCAAGCCAGCAGGAGGGGCTGCCAGCCTACCCACAGTACCCTGGCACTGCTGTGCCCACCCTGGCCTTGGGGTTTCATGGAGCAATGCCTTCTGAGTTCCTCCTGGGGACCCAAGAGCACACTTTCCTTCCTGCAGCCATAGGCTGGCTTGGGGGGGGCAGCCGTCTCCAGCTCAGTCACCAGTTGGGTATCCCCTGAGGCCCAAGCAAGGGGATCTCTAATGGCTGGTGGGAGGGGAAACAGGGCTGTGGGGCACCAGGCACCAGATCTCAGCTTCCAGGTTAGGCCTGGTACAGAGCCTGAGCTGGATGCTGAGGGGCAAAAACCATGGGCCCCTCTATGAGTCCCCAGGCCCCCAACCCAGCCCTCGGGGGGATGTGAGATGCAGAGACAGGGGCAGTGCCTTGGGAACATGGCCAGGAGGGCAGGTGATCCTGCTGTGCTGAGCCAGGTGGGGAAACTCAGGCAGGGAGGCAAAGCAGAGACTGCCCCGTAACAGGGCACAGGGTAGTAGCTCAGCGGTAAGAAACCAGGAAGAAGGGGCACAGGCCCCAGCTGTGGGAAGCAGAGAAGTGAATCATCCTTCTCATGGATTTCCGGAGAAGTGACCCCATCGACAAGCACGCCTTTTACTGCCTGATGACATGGAGGTGCTGACTCACCATGGTGACTGCCCCGTTTTCTTTTATCCAGGTCTCCAGAGTGCACACTGGCTTGGCAGGTGTGAGGACAGAGGCAAACACCCACCCACCCCAACATCTCCCCCGGGGAACTCATCTGGCACAGCAATGCCTTGGCATCACAGGCCCACAGGACCCCAGGTAGAGCACAGAGGAGGATGCCACTGACTTCTCATACTCTGCCTTCCCCAGTGTGGCCACAAGGACAGGAGGGGACTCACCTCCAGGCAGGAAAGCACATCACTATGACTGCAGCAGCAGAGCTGGGCCCTCAGTTAACCTGCAGTCAGGAAGCACTTGTCCAAAGGGCTCTGAAATGGGAAGACTTCACCGCCGGTCACACCACACAACATGACTTCAAAAATTCTAGAGCAGTGGAAACTTCCTCAGCCACGTTCAAGAAACTATTTACCCACAGTCCTCTAAGAATGCATGGGCTGAGATGTGGTTTACAGCCAACTCTCTTCTACTAAACACAAGACAGGTAACGTCCACATTCAGCATGCACTCCCCACAGGTGTGTGGGTGCTGAGATAGCTGCGTCTCCTGTGGTATGGCGGCCACCTCAATCAGGAGGCTGCTTCCTGCCAGCTGGGGCGGCTGGACCCTGCACAAATCTCCCAGTGCCACTCACAGCCCTGCAAGCAAGGAAGGTGCTGCCACGAGGAATATCTCCGCCCCACGACAATTTAGTTGAAAACCAGATCTTTTGAAAACCTAACTGGCCGCATGCCTTTCAAGTGGTCAAGATCCTTCACGTGTAAGGGCCCTTCACAGGGACAGATGTGCCAGACGCTGTGTGCCGGGACCCAGAGGATGCCAGCTTTCAGGTCACCGAGGAGAAATGCAGGATACCTGGGGTCTCCCTGTTGGCAGGGGCAGGGACAGGGGACCGCTGGAGCCCTCAGATGGGTGACTGACCAGGATCCCGTAAAAGGATGATGGAGAGGCTTACAAAGACCACAGAGGGCCCCTGAAGCAGCCTTGGGCCAGCAGAGCTGGAAGCCATCCCCTTCCCCACACCCGGACCCCAAGTGTGCAGCAGGGCGGGGGTGAGAACAGAGCCGAGCCCAGAGGAGAGTGTTGTGCATGAGCATGGCAGGCTCACGGGCAGCAGACGTGCCAAACCTCCCTCGGACAGGGAGACGTCAGGGCAGGGAGACCTCGACCCGAACGAAAGGCATCTCAGCTCAGTTTTATTGGAAAAGAGATAAACAAGGTTTATCACGGGTTCTCAGTAACACACTAAAGCAGTCTCAGATTCCTCCCAAAGTTGACCTCACTTATTTAAGGTTCTGTATTTAATTAAACCAGTCTAAGTTTTAACAAAAAAGATGCTCAAGTTAAAAGTTTTAAGAACAGCATTAAGGGTGTGTGCCTTTGGTGTTTGCTATTAGGAAGTAAATTCCCACATGGTAACATGGCCTCTGCGAGTGGGCAAGAAACTCACCCAGTAAGTATAAATCACAATTCAATAAATACTGAGCTGTGCTAATGGGAGGTTTTATTGCTGTTTTGTCAGAAAAAGTCAACATATGCAAGTCTCCTCAACTAGTGCTCCCCGTCTGGGGCACCCGCGAGTTGCGGGGGGCTCTCTGCCCAAGCTGAGCTATAACTCTTGCCCACAAGGTTCACAACGTCCACTTTAAGCTGTCCTCTCCCTCAACTGGTCCGTTCACAACAGATAGGACAGGGGGCAGCGCTGAGGGGTCAGGTCCTAGACTGATACACACAGTGCCACACCCTCTGTGGGAAGGTTGGACGGGGAGATGGTGACACACCCTGCCTTGGTTCTGGCTGGAAGGAGAAAGTATCCCGCAAGAATACAAAACAACATACCAGACCTTATGTGGGAACGCAGCCTGTTATCACACCAGGTCCAAAAAATCTTAGCTGAGAATGTACCATATTTTGCTACATATAATCTGTTCACATGTATAATGTGCACCCATGCTTTTTGGCCAAACTTTCAGGAAAATGCCCCTCAAGAAAGTGGCCAGCTCTCAGCGAGGAGAGACATATTGGGGAGAGCTAATGCTCCCCCGGTAAATGTGTAGATCACACCACCCTCCAGTAGTCACTGTTCTGTGAAAACTGCCTCTTCCCTCTCTCCCAGGAGCCCTTTCCTCCCTGCCATGTTGGGGCTGGAGCTGAGATGGCCACACCCTGGCCAGCATGGAGGAGCTCCTGAGTCCTCTTGGCCCACAGACAGCCAGGTGGGACCCTGGGGCCTGTGCAGGGCTCCTGGTCCTCTCCGTGTGGCCAGGACTTGGGCCATAGTCCTCACCCCACATCACCTTGCCAGCCTCACCACAGCCCCCTTCCCAATCACACCACTCAGTGAAGGCTGCTCCGGCACACTGTCCCCAGATCCCAGAGCCTCCCGGACTGGAACCCCATGCACCTGAGTGGGCCTAGGAGGCAGGATGCAATATTCCAGGGAGGCCCACACCATACTACCCATCTATAATAATGTGCATCCTTATTTCTCTCTCAAAAATTTGGGCAAAAAAATACATGTGACACTGGGCAAAACACAAAGTAGCTTAAAGGAGACCCTCGTGCAAGAGCAGACTGAGGTGAACACACATGCTCTCTGTAAGAAGCACTCTTCTCAGCTCAGGCTTCAAAACGTTCCCTGAATACCACTGACTATGAGTTCATAAGAAAAACTTTTTAAAATCACCAAGTACACGAAGAAACCAGATACTATGAACATTAGCAGGAATAACAAAAATAAAACCCAGAATCAAACCTTTAAAAACATAGATATTAGAATTATTAGATATAGCTTATAAAATTAAAGTGCATTTTAGAAAAACATAGATGTGGAAAGTGAGAAAAATAAACGAAAAACAGGAAATATCTAACATCTGTCTAATTGAAATTCTTGAAAAAAAACCTTGAGATACGGGGATGGCACAGTAACTGTGGAAGTGGCTTGCAAGTTTCCGGAACTGATGAAAGACACAACTCCTCAGATTCAGGAAGCACAACAAATCTCAAGCAGGATATGTACAAGGAGTGCAGCACCCACATGGAGCATAAAACATTTTCAGAGAGCTGGAGACAAAAGAGGGGCTGGTAACAGCAGCCTGGGAGAAAAGGCAGCTTGCACTAAGCACAGGGCAACTTGATGAAAACCTGACTTCTCAGCTGCAGCAACTGAAGCCAGAAGTCAGTGAAATCATTATCTTAACAGTATGAGAGGTAACAGCTGTCAGTCTAGAAGCGTAAATGTAGGATAATTATCTACTAAGAACAAGTACAAAATAGCAGCCATTTAATAAGATGATCAAAAATAGAATTTTCTACCAACATACCTTCCCTAAAGGAACTTCTCAAAGGTTCTGCTTCTGAAAGAAAGAAAATGAAATCTGACATGTAAGAAGGAAGAGTGAGCACAGAAAATAACGCACCTGCAAGTGAACCCAGACCCATTCAGGTCTCGGGTCTGGGAGGACTATCCTTCGCACATAAGGATTTTGTATTCTTCAGCAGAGACACCTGGAGACACATTTGCCTCTCTAAAGAGCGTTTCTTACTGAGGACATGAACTTCAGTAACTGTGCTTATACTTTAACACTGTACACGTTGAAATATGTCAAAAAGAAAAAACAAATTTTAACGAGAAAAGAGGCTCTAGGACAATTTCATGCCCTTCTTCATGTCTTCCACATTTTCTAGAATCTTGTTGCTGAAGTCTGGCGTCTACCTGTCGTGACAGTGTGTGGTGTGTGTGTCAACGCTCAGGGGTGTCTCCCCATTCTCCAGTTCTCTGAACCACCACTGAGAGTGGACCCACCTGGCAGGAACAGACCCCCAGGTAAGGAGCTAGGGGTGGGTGACACTGTATTAATTTACAGTGGGAAGAACTGCCCTCAGAGCCAGCCCCTTTCTCTCTCTGTAGCCAATTCTTAAAAAGAAGCCAAACCATGATGAGAAGGTGTCTCCACTGGGGTGGGCTCAGGTTAAACGAGCCCCTGCATAATGGCCACAGGAAGCAGGGCCTGCTCATCCTTCTTGCCACTGGCCCAGGTCACCAAGTCTCCTGGACCAGGCTCCCCTGCAGGGCCTGGATGCACTTCCAGCATCCGTGTCTACAGCTCTGCGTGCTCCCTGCTGCCCAGGCTCACTGACCCCTATGTCCTACACGGACAAACCTTCCCTCCACAGGGCAGTCCGTCTGGCTGACTCAGCACCCACTCCGAGTCATTGGACACCAGATCACCTTCAGATATTATAATTAAAATCCCAGAAGACACTTTTACACCCCTATATCTAATTTCTCACGCTAACCACCAAGAACTGACAACACATTTTGTTAAACTTAGAGTGGAAAAGAATCCACATAGTTAATACCAACAGCAGACAGATAGAAATGGACTGAGAGAGCCAGTGAGGACACCTCACTGACCGCCAAAGTCAGGCCACCTTCCCTGAAAGAGGCCAGCGGTCCTCGTGGGAACATCGGTCATGAAAGCACCCATTTTGCCTACAACTGAGTAAAACACAATCTTCATATCACAAATTCAACAAACTCAGCTGGCTATCATCTCTCATGAAACAAGCACTAGTCAGAAGAGAAAGTCTGGTAACACATTTAACAATAAACCATTACTGTTGCTGCTTCGCAGTTCACAAACCTCTGTTCTGTGTTTTCCCCCAATAATACAGGTAATGAATCTCTGAAGAGGAAGCAAAACTCACTGTGGTCAGAGCCTGGCCCCTTTCTTTGTAGTCAGGCTGAAAAATAACTCAGAGAACAGCTGGTCCCTAACTTCATTTCCTTTCTCACATACCTTGAACTTGGGGCTTTTCAGTTCTCATCACCCTGTACATTTTCAGCATGTGAAATTCAACAATAGACCAAGCCATGCAAATAATTTAATAAATAAACATGACTTCTCTTTCTAGTAATATAAAAGTATTTGGCTTGGAGAACATGATGAACTGCCCCCATGATAACTCTAAAATATAGTCCCAAAGGTTTTGTTTTACATCCCCAGAGAGAAGAGCTTCCATGTTACATACCATGAGATCTTAACACTTTAGAGCCAAGTTGTAAAGTGCAGCATTAAAATGCAGCACTGAGACTAAAGTCCACACAGAATCCCCTGTCCCCTGCTCACTGCTGAGGAACAAAAGGGAAGTAAGGAGAAGCAGGTCAGGCCCAAATGTCGGGAAGTAGAGTATCTTGACCTTGTTTGGTCTCAGACACCCCCCATACACTTAATAGAGAAGGGGATTTGGTCAGCTGGCCATAGACTTAGTGATGGTTTGACTACAACCCTTCCTCCCTGGAGTTTTAATATTTTGTCCTTGTCATACGTTGAACAACATCATCTGAGTGCTGAGGACGTGACTGAGGCATTCTGGCCCCTGATCATAGCTGTGAAGTGCATTGGGGCATCTTCCCACTGTAAAGGCACACAGAGATGACACACAAATGCTAAAGAGATATCGTGCAGGGACACTGGGGACTGATGTGACTTGGAGACAGGGAACCAAATAGAAAGCTTGGAAGTTGTCCTCTTGGGCAGAGTGACAGAGGAGGGCTGTGGAAACCCAGTGGGGTGGGCATCTCAGAGCAGCAAATGACACCCCCAGGCATGAGTGCAAACTACCTGGGTGACAGAGCCCCTGGGGGTCAGGGTGCTGGTCTCACATCCTTAAGCCAGAGCCCTCTCTGCCACACACAAGCTTCTAAAGACTCAGAGGGTACAGAAAGGGCCCAGGGCAGCCACAGAACCCGAGGAGGCAGAAGTGCCACCGAGAGGACTGCAGTGACAGGGCATCTCATCAGCCTCCTTGGGCATCACATGCCTTCGCCACCTGTCCTCTGTTCTGGACACCTGCCACCATCTTCAGACCAGATTTCTCCTCTTTAGGGTAAAAACTAGTGGTCTGAGTCTCCTATTATGTCCAAGTGTCTCCAATGTTTTTAAAAAATATTCATATTTTTTCTTGTTTGTTTTGTAACACTTTCTAAGTTTCCTAAAATAATTGCTTACACTCCATGTCTCTGCTTTCTCCCCAATCTAGCCCACCTCTCTTCCCCCAAACTTCAAACCTTTTTTCATTCCCTCCTCAAAATCCTGGCCTGAGCTAATCATCTTGCCCTACACTCTGCTCCTCCTCTGATGCTCAGTTATGAGACCACAGTCCGCCAAGTTGCTCAGTCCAGACCCCGGGAATTGCCTCCATCCGTCCATCTCCTGCCTACTCAGTGTCTGCTCAGTCCACGTCCACTCAGTCCTTATCCCCATGGATTGTGTCCGCCAAACACCTCCCACGTCTCAAGCCTGTAGTGTGCTGTACTCCAGCAGCACCCTCCGCTGGGCCCCTGCCTCCAGGCCTGGTGCATCCTGTCTGAGAGGCGTCCTGCTCCCAATGGAAGCCACTAAAACAGCCAAGCTGATGACGTGACAATCTGTGACACAACTGAACAGCCGCCCGCTGTCTATAGCAGTGGTTAACCCTCTCTGTGTCCTCAGCCCTTTCTGTCTATACAAGGATATGAACCCTTCTCCCAGGGGACAGTCAAACATGTGTGTCTGTACCACAATGTCACTGAATGAGCACGGTTCAGGGACACAGTAACATGGTAATTTTTTTTTGGATCCCACTATCCCTTCACGTTGACACTGAGCCACCCCTACAGGAACTTAGGTCATGTTCCATCAGGATTCTGCCCACTTGGAGATAATAAGAGCTCCTGTCCTAATCTGTAATTATAATACCCAGTGTGGCGACTGGGTGTGCATCTCACTTGCAGTGTCCCCTCCTCACCGGCCCACGCCTACTGCAGGCACCTAGGCCTGGTGGGAGCTTCATCACTCTCTCCTCTAAGGGTACATTTATCCAGAGGCTCCCCTGAGGTGACATTAGAACTCCCCACACATCAATAACTCTCCAAATCCAAGCTGTTTTCTATAATATCAATGTGGGTGCAGGATTAAAGGTAATAAAACGGCTTTTGTTTTCACCACCTCCAGGCAGGTGGCCTCAAACCTCACTTGGGCACATGGCAACCATTTTTCTAGGTATCCATTGAGAACTAACAAAGTGGCTTCAGTTTAATCCCTAGCTCCACAGCATTTCCAAGGATCCGCAAAGCACAAACTTCCTTCTTCCAGACGAGCACCTGCAGCCGACCCACACGCCCTCTGTGCCCAGCGAGGTCCCAGGAGCAGTCCCTCCTCTGCACCCTCATTTACCTCCACCTAAAGCAGCCCCCTTCTGTCGTCTGCTGGAATAACTCTCATCATGTCTGCAATCCGAGCAGCACCTCATCCAGAAAGAGTCCCTGCCTTCTTTTTATGCCTGGTGATGCATTGATGGCCCCACACAGCCATTGCTCTATTTCTGTGTCCCACAATAGATTTGTACTCCTGGAGGGCAACAACCATCTCCTCCATGACCCTGTTGTTTACCTAAGGGTGTGCACATGACAGGTGTTGGACAAACAGTGACTAATGGGTAATGAACTCCCCCCAAGGGGAACAGAAACAAGGGCAAGATGTACCCCAAGTTATGGAATGCTCTGAGTTCCTCAAAACATTCTCAAAATGAAGGGGAAACTTTCATCTTGGATTCTCACACACGCATGTAGTCCCAGATCAAGATTGCTTTCCTTTAAGGGTTGCACTGTTTACAAGACATGCCACATCCTTTTTTAGTTATATGTAAACTTAATTCAAACTGAAATGGAACTTCTTTTGAAACACCCCAATGCTTTTTAGAACAAAATCTATACCACCCCTTCCTAAACTAAAACACGTGGAAATACGAGTGTAAGTTTCGTGCTGCCAATTTGGTTTGATGGTGTAAAAGACCCAGGAGAGACCAAACACTGGAGGACGATTACTGAGCTGAAGCTAGTTGGGAAAATTCCAGCGTTTTTGTTGTGAACAGTGCACCTCTGCATAAAGAGGTATAGCAGTTTTGAAAGCAAAGGACCCTCACTGGTCTTCTGCAATTGCTGGAGAGTAACTGGCAGGCAGCTGCTGCGGATGGGGCAGCAGCCCAGGGCGCTGGCTACACCCACTGGCACCAGCTCTGGGGGCCTCCCTGGAGATTGGCCAGGAGCTGGCTCCTCAGGGGGACACATCACAATGCTCCATGTGACATGTGACACTGCACGGTGATGTAACGCCCTTGAGAGTCTGTCTCCAGCGTTAAGATGTCAGTCCCCAAAATGACATGGATGGTAAGAGCCCTTCTCCTTTCACATGCCACAGCAAGCCACGGAAACTCAAGGGCGGCCTTGTCTCTCCACCAGCAGAGGTGCTGCTCCCAGTGATAGGCTGCTCAGTGTTTAAGGATCCACTCATTGGAAGGAAAAAATAAAAATAAAATAAAAGCCCTAACTTGCAAGAGCTGCAACTCTTGCCAATTTCCATAGTGTAAATACTCCAGTCTTGGCTGACTGTGGACTGCCAACAGGTCATCACCAAACATGGAACCAGGAAGAGACGCACTCAGGGGGCTCCGGAAAGCCATGGTGAGCTGGCCCAGCACAACACCTTTCGGACCCTGATTTGGTGTCACCACAAGGTCCCAAGGATCATCCAACTGCTTATTTGTACATCCACTTGACGAGCATTAAGCTCTCACTATGTACATGGTCCTGTGTAGTCACCCAGGATACAGAGCTGCTGACCTCCACAGGGTGCTAGGACACCTGGGTGCAGGGCACAGCAATCTGCCCTAGTATGGAAGTAATGACCAGCAGGAAATAAATACATGTCAGGGTGACCAGCTACCTTAATTTAGATGCACATTTCTGAGCAAGAGACAAAGGGGTGGAATCCTGGCTCTGGCACAAGGAATTGCTCAGAAACCTGAACAAGACCAGAGGAGCATGTCAGACAAGAGACACAGCACTTACCACATGTTTTCAGGGAAGAAAACAAACGGTCGAAACTGCTGGAGTTGATACAGAGCACCTGCATGTGTCTGAGGGGGTGACATGTTCAGCACAAGTAGAAAAAGACTAAAGTCAAGAAGTTAAAAATTCAAAGTCAGCTTAGTTTTAGCAACTTTTACTTTTATATCCCATAAAGATAAAAGAAATGTATTACAAAGAGGAAGAGGAAAAAATACATGTTTTCTCTCATGATACCACATAATGACAGTCAGTGTCAGGCGTGTTACATACCAGAGACAGAATCTGGAAAGACCCAGGTCAGAACAGGTGCAGAAATAAAGATTTAGAGAGGCAGACAACAAACAGGGCAATCATGCTGTGTCCCCACTTGTCTTATCTTGGATTACACCAGAAAGTAGAGTCCTCTGGTACCGGTACCTGCACTCAGGTGACTGAATTACTCAGGTAAAGCTATGATAATCAGAACTGTGATATAAAGATAGACATATAAATCAATGGAGTAGAATCGATTCTAGAAGCAGGCACACACTTACATGATCAATTAATTTCCCACAAAGATACCAGTGTAATCCAGTAAGAAAAGGTGTGGCTACATCAGTAAATGGAATTGGAAAACTTTGGATGAGCATATGGGGGCAAAAAATGAACCCCAACCCTTATATTCCACCAGATGCTAAAACACACACATTAAAAGGGATCAGAGGCCTAAATGTAAATGATTAAATTAATGTTTGTTTAAAAAAAAAACTGACCTTGAGATAGGCAAAGATTTCATAGAACGTGAAAAGCACTCAACATTAATGGAAAATTTGATAACTTGGATTTTTTTTAAATTTTGCTTTCATTTTCCTTTTTTTTTTTTTTTTTTTTATATTGACAGAGTCTCACTTTGTGACCCTCAGTAGAATACCGTGGAAACATAGATCACAGAAACCACCACCAACCCCTGGGTCCTTGGGTTTAAGTGATTCTCTAGCCTCAGCCTCCCAAGTATCTGGGATTACAGGTGCCTGCC